>JAQGCP010002238.1:0-10732 GCA_034699885.1 Acrobeloides thornei | reverse complement strand
ATGGCCACAAGCTATCGTACGAGTACGACGAAATTTCGTACGATGCCATCGTACTGCGTCGTACGACAGCTTGTGGCAATTTCATCGTACTTTTATGTTAATTTTACGATCATACGATAGCTTGTGGGGTCGTCGTACGATCGTATGATAGAATGTGCAAACCTGTGCCGACCCTTATGGATTGTGCGCAATCGATTCCCCCACATAAAATTATCCCTATGGTGCCATTTTTATAATAAAAAATTAGTGTCCCAATTCATGTAAAAATCACAAAATTGCACTTTTTGACTCCCCAAGTAAAAATTTTATGCAATTTTTTAAAGAAAAAAACTATGTCATACAACACTAATTTCACCCTATAGTCTCAAAATAATTATCCCTCAAACCAGAAACAAAATCAAGAGAATGAAAAATTGCGTGATGAGATTTAGATTCGAAGAAAAAGATATGAGGATGGGGATTTGGATTTCCAACCCAATGAGGGGAAAGGAGCAAGAGCAAAGGCTCGTGACAGCAAATAAATCCGCGATGCGACAAAACACCACAGATAGTTAGTCCATCTGGCTGTTGTAAATTGCACATACGCCGGCACGACGATGACTGTCAATTAGCGCGAAAAGGAGAGAAGCAATATAAGGGATTTTTGGGATGCTCTTAGTGTTCTATTGCTCATCATATGTTTCCATATGAGATGCAAATATTTTCGCAATGAGGTAGAGTTTCGTGGATGAGCTAGACTAGCGGAAGCAGTATGTAGTTCTTGATGGAATTCGACAAGCAGATGTTGGATTAATGTAAACAAAAAAATGAAATTATAAAACCGGAAATGGGTTAATAGCAAGTAATATGTTACATATAAAATTTGAATTTTTTCAGAAAAGTCAAATTGTTGAAAAATAACTTCAGGATCGTGTTCTTCATAGGTCGGTAAGGAGGGGAGAATCTCCCCCTGACCCACGCACTCATGGATAAAAAATTGAGAGGGACAACCCCGCCGAACATATGAGGTGGTCCATAAAAATTCGACTTCCCTGAAAAATTTCAATTTTTTTAATTTTGGCAGAAAAATAGAATTTTTGAAAAATAAGCTCAGAATTGTTTCTCACCTCAAAGAGCTTTAAACGAGTACCATCAACACTATAAAATTCAAAATTTAATTTTCCCTGATTTTCAGACTTTTCGTGTCAATACATAAACTTTTGCATGATTTTCAAACTTTTAAAATAAAAAATTTTGATTAAATAAAACCTTATTTTAACATAAAACAATTTTCGAAATTTCTAAAAAAAATCAGCCATAAAATCGATAATAACAACCCGTCGAACACAGACAACCAAACACTAAACTAACACTAATGACGCTATTTTTCAGTCCTTTATTATGTGTTTATCTAACGCTAACTTGTTATCATTTCTCGTCTTTGCAGTGTTTGTGTTACGCATACGTATGTACATGAACATTCTTCACCCGAGGTCAGAAAATCAGGTTTTCTTGTCTTTGAGGAAAGTGTTTTTTAAGGACTTTTATTTTTTTTAAATTTTTGTGTATTGACACGAAAATTTAAATTTTATAGACATGATGATACTCGTTTAGAGCTTTTCGGGATTGTAGAACATGAATTTGGGACGTTTTTTTTAAAGATCGACTTCCTGTCAATTTTTGAACTTTTTTTACAAAAAACCCAAATTTTGAATTTTTGACAGGAAACTCGAATTTTTGAAAAATAACCTCGGAATCGTGTTTCTCATCCTCATAAAGGTCTAAACGACACCCAACCTACCTTTTTAAATTTAAAATTCAAGCAAAAATATGTGTATTGACACGAAAACTTGAAATTTGAATTTTTAGTCATGATGGTGGTACTCGTTATTTAAAATTCGACTTTCTTGCAAAAATTGAATATTTTATATATAAAAATTGAACATATTCACAAAATGATCCATACTAGAAAAATTTCGACTACAACATCTGCCTTGACCGATTTTTACACTACCCTCAGCCCAAGATAATCCTCCGAAAAAACTCATCTCATCTGTAAACAATGTAAATAAAACCTATCATGAGCTCCAAGAAATTTTTTGATTTGAACAATTTGCACTACTAGCCTCAAATCGACATGGATGCACAAGTAGTGATGCCCGAGCGTCAAAAGGTGTCAAAATTGATACCGGGCTTATAAATATGCGAATTTTGGGAACGATATAATTTATGTTGTGTCCAAAATTCGCATATTGATAAGGCAAGATTCAAATTTGACACTTTTTGAGGCATACGGGCAGATTTTGCAAAAATATTTTTGCAACACAAAATTTTCCGACATTTTTTGTGCAAAATTTTTTTGGGCATAATTTTGGGACAAAATTCGGCTCTAGGAACTCTCACAACGAAAAAAGCGGAACTTCCACAACGATTTTCACAGGAAAATAGATCGTTGTACATTCCTCTAATTTTAACAGGGGATTCTAAAAATTTTTCTAAATCTTTTGTGATCTGTTTGAAAAATTAATTTTCTTGTTAGTTAACAAAATAAAGATAAAAATAAAATTTCTAAAATATCCTATCTATGAATCAAAAAGTCGCCAAGAAAACTTAACCAGCTCTCCAGGGATGTATGACAATAAATCAAGTGGTGTCCAACAGAAACGCGATAACAATTGGTTTTTTCGGCTTCCGCTGGGACGCGCCCATGGAACGCCTTCTCAAAGAGCAGCTTTTGAGTTTCTAGCTGTATGCTGGAACTGCACAAGCAAGCCTGTGCAAATTCACACGCCGCTTAGAGATTAAGCGAGCCAGCGACAGATAGATGGAAATCGGCGCATCTGGGAATCATGAGATGCGATGATAGGGTGGGATAAAAGATTGTGTTGCGAGCGGAAATGATTGTTTATTGAAAGAGAAATAGACAAAGAAAGTTTGAAAAAAACTCAAAATTTAAAAAAAATTTGAGAAAGGTGTAATTTTTTATTTTGTAAGAGAAAATTTTTTTAAATCAAAAATAACTTCAAAATCGTGTTCTTCATACTCAAAAAGCTCTAAATGACACCCATCATGCCTATACAATTTTTAATAATTGAAATTCAGGCAATATGTGTATTGGCACGAAAATTTAAAAATTGTATTAAACAAGCTTGATGGTACTCGTTTAGAGCTTTTCGGGGTCATAGAACACGAATATGAGGTCAGATTTTAAAAATTCGGCTTCCCTGCAAAATTTCAATTTTTTAAATTTAGGAAGAAAATCGAATTTTTGAAAAACAATCTCGGAATCAAGTTCTTCACCCTCAATTAGCTCTAAACAACACCCATCAACCCTATAAATTTTTTTTCAAATTCAAATTTTCGAAATGTGTATTGACACGAAAATTTAGTCTTAAAAATCTGAATTTTATAGGCATGATGGTACTAGTTTAGAAAAAAATACACATAAAATTTTAATTCTTTGCCTAATTTGTGCCATATCACATGTTTCCACACTAAAAAAACGTATCACATGTTTACATACTAAAAATATCCTCAAAATTTGATAAGAACAATTTTCTATCAACAAAAAATTATTTATATCCCAAATTTTCACCGACAAACGCTAGAAATTTTCTAACAAATACAACTTCATTAAAATTCAGCGCTCTTCCTTAGATGCCTACTAAAACTGACAAGCCGAAAATTTAAAGAAGAAAAATGAGTCATTAAAATTTAATTGAGAGCTGGAATGGGGGTTTTACGAATAATTTTTTTCAAAAGTCTTTATTGACTACTAGAGCAAAAAAATGGTCAATAAAGAAGATATAAAGCCGTTTTTTATTGAGATGAGGAATACCGGTTTTGTATAGAGGAAGAAAGTTTTTTGACCACTTCACAGAATGGCCACTTCACAAAAAGTGTGTACGAGTGAGTGGTGAAAAGGTTTTATATGTAAAAACGTGCTCATGGCAAGGGTCGCAGCTGATTGGGGAGGGGGGAGGCAAAGACATAGTTGGGGCCCAGCATGGGGGCATTTCCCCAAAAACATAAAGAGGTCCCTTATTATTAGGGATTTTTCCGGGCCTTCGGACCGAATTTGGAGGGGGGAGTACCGGTGCCTCTCGTCTCCTCTAGCTATGTCCTTGGAGGGGGTAGTAATGTAAAATTGACCTTTCGGAGCAAGTTCCCTTGGTTCCCGCCGCTTAACGTTGACTAAACTTAGCAAAAATTTTTTATTTATTTTCTTCCGGAGATTACCCATTTAGGGGTAATTTTAAAAATAAAACTCACTGTTCCAATTCCTTCGTAAAAATGAGCCATCAAAAAATAAGATGCGGAACAAATAAATTAATAGAATAAATATTTGCTACTGTATTCTTTTCTTATAAATTGTTTACAGAAGACATAATGAAATAATTTTCGTTGCTAAAAATAAAATTTCCTTATATGTTAACAAATATTTAAGGCAAGAAACAATTTTTACACAAACACGATAAATTTTAAAATGATTGGTTAAAAAAGAAATTTTTTCTTGTTTCAGATCATCATAAAAAATTAGTCAAAATTTTAAAAAATGCTTCAAACTATGATATTTTTTTACAGGTTCAAATGTGGTCATGTTTTTTCGGATTGGCGTCATTTACACAAGGACATTTACGCATATAAAATTTGCGCTGCGTCATTTGCTCATGCAATATTTGCGCATGGACATTTGCACATGTAGCATTTATGCATGATACATTTGCGAGCGGACATTTGCGCTGATATATTTTGCCGAAAAACTTTTGCGGGTTATTTGGTGGTTTAAAAAAAATGACGCTGCACAAATGTCAATGTCCGTACGTAAATGTATCATGCACAAAGGTCCGTGCTTAAATGTCGCTGCGCAGGTCACACGTGTACACCCCCCCCCCCCGAATTTCGGGGGGGGGGTTGCCCGCAACCCGCAGGTCAAAACGAATTTCGCCCACAAAATTTGCGGGCGAGACTCATTTCGCTCGCAGCCTATTGGCGTGAATTTTGGAAAACATTTTTTTAAGCTAAAAATGCTTTAAAAAATTATGATTTTTATTGAAAAAATAGGAAATTTTTGCGGCTCGTGCTGCGTGCGAAATGGTCTCGCCTGCAAAAATTTGCGGGTGAGACCATTTTGCCCGTAGCCCGCGGGCTGCCGGCGAAATGGTTTCGCCCACAGTTCGAGCTGCAAAAAAAAACATTTTGCCCGCAGCCCGAACTGCAAAAATTTTCTATTTTTTCAACAAAAATCGTAATTTTTTAAAGCATTTTTAGCTTAAAAAAGAGTTTTCCAAAAAAAAATTTTCGCGCCTATCGGCGCGAATAAACATAGGGGACCAAGGTGATTTTTGAAAATTAAAAAAAAATCGGTCCCCCCCCTTATGTTTTTTCCCGCCCACAGAAAGTCAAAATTTTCGGGGGTGTTTGTACACGTGTGGCGTAGGTGTATATGTGCAAATGACGCCAATCCGTTTTTTTCACTCAAAAATCATAAAAATTTTAAAAAAATCAATTTGGACGTAAAAACTAAAGAAACACTACGCAATTTCCATTAAAAATTGATAAGATCTGAAGAAAGAAACACGAAAGATTTTTATCAGATTTTTAGAGATGGACATTGCTTGCATTTAAATAAAGGCCTCAAAAATCACAATTTCATAACTTTTAACAAGAAATAATAATTAATTTTTCATTTTTAGGGTCAATTTTTAAACGGCAATTTATTATAATAAAAGTGACCTAATTTTTCAAAAATTTGATTGGATAAGTTGTGATTTGAAATGAAGTTTTATGGGTAATTAATTTTAGGATGAAAAAAAAATAAATACGGGGTGGCGCAAAAAAGTGGAGCTACTACACAATAGAATAGAGGGGGGGGGGCATCCGTGAAAAATTTTTCGAAAATTTTTTTCTGGAAATTTCTGGAAATCACCTCTCTAGGAGTAAAAATTGGGGATCCGAATTTGACATTTTCGAAGCAAAAAAACGCTTCTCTGATTCAGGGAAGGAGTATTGTGTATTGAAAAGGGGTTGTTTTTAGATAAGAATTGCGAGGAATCGATTGCGCACACTTTGATTTCATGAAAAAATATACATTTTTCTCATTGTGCGCAATCGATTTCTCATCAAAAATTACCCAGGGGGTTTAGTGAAGTTTATTTGGGGTGTTGAAATGCTCAAGAAACCGAGAAAATGGCATTTTGATTCAGAATCGACCGATCCTGAATCAAGAACGACGTTTTAGTATCGGCTAGCCGATTCAGAATCGGCTACAACATATACATGCCATACTAGGCTAGGCTGAAATTTTAAAAAATGGCATTCTTTCTTTATCTTTATTTGCTCATATCTATCAAAAATTTACAAAAATTTCGAAATCGAACATCAATAGGATCGTTAAAAAGACGTAAACACACAAAAGGACACACGCGAACGATCTATAAACCCACACCTGTCCTCGTTTATCGCTGTAAAAATGGGGTCATATATTTTTTTAGAAAAATTGGAATTATATATTTTATTAAGATAAAAATTACAAAAATAGGATCACCACACGATATTTTATTTGCATTATCGTCTTATGTTAGCTTAAGAAAAGGTCAAAAATTGATGATGATTCATAAAAATGAGCGAAGAACAAAATGTGAACTTGAAAAAATTCCAAAAATTTTTAGGTCGAAAGTGACGTGTTTTTGAGGAAGTGAAATTAGAAAAAGACCTTTTTTTGATGAAGCATCGAAAGCGAAAGTATAAGCCTAAGCCTAACATGAACAGTAGGGTAGTGTGTGGGTTTAAATTTCGAATTTTTCCAAAACTTTTTTGTCATCTTATTAATCTTAGGCTAACAGTTAGGAAAAAATTATTCCCGAAAATTCGAGACTTCGTACTTTTGGAGAAGAATTTTAGATACTTCCATATAAGCAAAATTTGAACAGAAAGATCAGCAGTTCCAGTGGTGCAGTTGCTACGCATCAGCTTCAAGAGTTTTTTTTATCTCGGGTTCGAATCCCACTGCCGTCCAAATTTTTTTGCTTTCAAAAAAAATTTTATCGAAAATTATTAAAATAAAATTTTGGTAATAAATAAAATGTGGCATAAAAATAAAAAAGTAGCAATTTAAAAAAGAATAGAAAAAGAAAAAAAAAGTTGGACGGCAGTGAGATTCGAACTCGGCCCAAAAAGCTTATGAGGCTGTGGTGTAGCCACTGCACCACCGGAGATGCTGATCAAGGATTATAAATTTTGTCTATAGGAAGTATCTAAAATTCTTCTCCAAAAGTATGAAGTCTCGAATATTCGGGAATAATTTTTACAAAAATTTATCACTTAAGACTAAGCCTAATAAGATGATAAGGTTTTGGAAAAATTCGAAATTTAAATCCGAACACTTCCCTACTGTTCCTTGTAAGCTTAAGCCTAGGACTAAACTTAAGCTTAGGCTTAAGCTTACAAGGAAAATATTTTTCGTGTTTCTTTTAATAGAAACAAAAAATTTTTTCTACAAATATCAAAAAATTGTTTTTCCTCGCGGAAATCATGCCATCTGAACAAATAAGGAAAAAATTTTGCTGTCAAAAATTAGACTAGGAAATATAGGCCAACAAGCAGCATAGTTATAGCGCATGAAAAAAGGCACACGTCGAACAGTCGTTTCACTGTCTCTATGTAGTTTAGCGACAGTCACGAAAAGCCGAACTCACACAAAAATTTTCGCACGCACGGACGCACATAAGTCGCACTAATATGTATATATACCTGGCTGGACGAAAAGGGACATTAGAGCATACATAAATCGGGCCGGCAGGATGGGAGCCTCCTCGCGACTTTTTCACACAGGGGACAACAGACGGAGGTGGAGGCCTCAAACAATCGATATATAGCCTTTCATACGTTTTGACGAGCGCATGTTGACACCCTTACCTTTACCTCGCAGGTATGGGTAGAGGGAAGTGAGATGGAGGTGGAGCCTACAAGTGGCTATTAAAAGTGATGCACTTGAAAAAAGATCAGCTCGAGTTCGGACTTTCCAAATGTGAAAAAAAATCGAAAGTTGAGTCAGGCTGGTGTGAGATGAGAAAAAATTTTCAATAAGTTAATTGAACGATAATTGACATATTTTTAATTCAAAACTAGACAATTTTGGAACTTATTAAAAGATAAATAAAAAATGTTTATAGAAAGTAATCGAAAAGAAAAGTGGATCCTTCGAAAAGATCTTATATAGCTTTTTTGATTCATCCCTGCGTGGTCATATTGGCGGGAAAATTGGTGATGAAAATTTCCCGCCAATATGACCACGCAGGGATGCATCAAAAAAAGTTATATAAGGGCCGCCACTAATACGTTAGGATGGCTCCCGCACGGATTTTTTACTAATAACTTCATTAATTTCATTCAGAAACATCACTATTAGGCGTTCAGAAACGTTCTGGCGCTCGTCCGAACATTTCTGAACGCGTCGGAACGTTTCTGAACTCAATTAGTGATAGATTAGTGAAGTCAAAAATTTCCGAACGAATTAGTGGCGGCCCTAAGGATCCACCTTTCTTTTTCGTTTCAATGTACACGTTGCCTGATTCAATAAAAGTTTCGCGGTAGCCAAAAAAAGTTTGACTATAGAAAGGCTTAGGCTCACTCATCAGACATTGCTTTTGATGCTTCATTTAAACATTTTTTAATGATTAATTTGATCTACCGGACATATAAATTAATCGAACGATATACACCTGGCTGGGCGGATATCATTATTAATCCCTATGAGTACAATGAATTTACGTTAAAAGTTCGTAATCACTTTTGTTGATATTTGACTATAGAAGTCAATTTTTGATGAAATTTCGACATTTCTAGGGTTTTTCTGTCCGCTGAATAAGAATCCATCGTTATTTTTCTTCTTAGACAACGGGAATATGGTCAAAAATGGCTTACAAAAACAGACCTTTTTGGGATTTTACTTTCGTAGGGGGTACCTTCCCGTGGTTAAAAGTTCTCTAAATCGGCTAACATTTGGGGTGCGTGCTAGCCGCTCGGAAATCGCATTTCCGGACGCTAGCCGTTCGGAAATGCGCTAGTGTCTAGAAATAGTGCATTTTCACAATTTCCAGACGATTTCCGGACTGCTCGCGTCCGGAAATTCCAATTTTTAGACGGCTAGCGTCCGGAAATCGTCGTGAAATGCGTTTGCGTTTCACGACTGCTAGCGCGCACCCTTGGGTTTCGCCACATGGGGAACACGAATTCAAAGGAATTTTTTGATTTTAACTACGGAAAGGTACCCCTACGAGAGTAAAATCCCAAAAAAGGTCTGTTTTGTAAACCATTTTTGACCATATTCTCGAAGTCTAGGGAAAAAAAATAACAATGGATTCTTGTTCGACGAATAGAAAAACCTTGTCGAAAATCTCGTCAAAAATCAACTTCTATAGTCAAATATCAACATTTTGAAAAAAGTGATCACGAACTTTTAACGCACCCTGTACTAGAAATGTTTCTATACAAAATAAAATTTTTTAAATCGATAAAAAACCGATTTCGTATGACTTGAACATAACATACGCCCACTTGAGGCTCTGCATAATCTTTCCATCTGATTTTTACTCTAGAATTTTGGTTGTCCATAGCAACCAAAATCTGGCCTCGTTCGAGCATGATAGTAATATTTTTCGAAATCAAAGAAATTTGTTTTCACTTCTTTAGACCTTTACGAGTTTAGTAATTCAATAAATTTTTATTTTGACTCCATTTACACCTCAAAATCTTTCAATAGGACAAAAATTAATTGTCACAATCCACTTTCTCAATCAAAATTCCGCGCACGATCGAGGACAAGAGGAATTGGTCAAAGACTCGGACAAGGTTACAACCTTAAACGACACTTTAAAAAGTGGTCTTTCCGTTCGTCGATGAAATTTTCCTACATTTCCTGCCATACAAATGATCGTTTTCGCTCAATATCTAGACTAGATTTATAACTCAAATGTTCCACAATATAGTTGCGGTTGAGGAAATTTGATATAACAAGGAGTTAAAAAAACTAGATTGGGAAAAAATAAAAACCTGGATACAGAGCTAAACAGCTGGAAATTAACTTTTGGAAAGTAAAAAAAACAACCAGGTGATCTCGAAATTTAACATCTGGAAAGTGACGAAAAATAGCATTGTAATTTTGAATTTCCTGATGATTAATCAATTGTGTCGATACAATTGATCGAATGTTGGCGTGAGCAATAAGTGTTATTATGATGTTATATTTTGATTTTGACTTATGCTGTTTGATTCATTTTTTCACTGCGCGAATGCAGTAATTAAAGATAAAAAGTGTTGTTGCACTTGATCGGATGATGTTTTTCCGTCTCTCTCTTTGTAAGCACGGATTTTCGACATGGGGAACTCGAATATGAAGGAGTTTTTATTTTGATCATGTGAAAGCAGTGGCGTAGTCAGGATTTCTAAAATCACATAAAAGCAAAAAAACGCGCTTGTTTACTTTTTCAAATTTTGAGTGATATAGAGGTAAAAATTCATTACGCGATGCTTGGTATACCCCCCCCCCCTCTCTATTTGGGGTTATTAAAGTGTGATATACGCCATTTACAGAGGATTGGCCGCCTTACTCTTGATTAAAAATAAAGACTTGCGAGGTAAAGTTTGTTCACTTATCAAAAACATACAAGCTATTTACAGCGACCAAGAATGAAAATTTTGTGCCAAAATTAATTTTTCATGAAAAATTTATTTTTTAATAAAACAATAAATA
>JAQGCP010002237.1:0-10737 GCA_034699885.1 Acrobeloides thornei | reverse complement strand
CCCCCCCCCCCCCCCCCCTACAGCGAACCAAAATGCCGAAAAGGTTCTGGCAAGAGTCAAAATTAGAAAAAATGTTGCCAATCGACCCAGCTCACTGGGCGCTTCAAAACGAGTACCATATTTTGGGTTTTTGGGGATTTAACCATGGCCGAGTGGCTAAAGTGACAGATTTCAGTTTATAGGTCGCAGATATTCTGGTAACTGGAGTTAGGGATTGGGTACTCCCTCTGACAGGGAATGGTTTATGTAAAAGAGTTTGGCCTTTTTATTTAATAAAAACCTATTTACCATGCAATCATGCATAATGTCATTCCAATCTTCTCCTGTAACACTTCGAAATAAAACCACTAGTGCTTCCGAACCTGTTCGAAAATTTACATGTCTAAACAAGTTTTGAAAAATTTATTTTCCATTTTTTGCCATTTTCTTACTTTGAAACAGCTTGACCATATTTGACCATTCCAAAAAGAATAACCCCTGCATAGGCATAAAATAAGACCAATAAAAACATTGCAATGATAATAAAGAAACTTCGAAACATGCTCATAACTACTGTTAACATTAGCATTTTTAAGGTGTTGTTTCTACCTGAAAAATTTTTTATATGTTGCAACCGATATTGAGATTCAGCCGACTTAGAGACGGTTAACTGATTATGAGTTCCCAATATAGGTTACTGATATATCTAGGTCTAAGCCTAGGCTTAGGCTTAGACTGAGGTTTAGGAATAGACTGAGGCTTAGACTTAGGCCTAAGCCTAGGCCTAGACTTAGGCTTAAATCTAGATATATTGATTAACCTATATTCGGAACTCATAATCGATTAATCTAAATGAATCAACTCAACATGAAAACGGCTATCAGCTTACCCGCGATAGTAAAAAATCTCAAAATCACAACAATAAACCCAAATGTATATGTAAACTTTTTGAGACTATTTTCTTGACCAACAATCTGAGCCGGCAGAGCAACAAAAAAATGGGTCACAACCCAAAATAACCCCATTGCTGTGATCAATAAGTCGATTCGATTTCTTCGACTTTGCCAAAAACCAGTAATTGTAAAGGCCACCATTTTTAAGAGGATCTGGAAATTTTTTAAAAATATGCAAATTTAAAAAAAGTAAAGATCTTACTTCAATGGCAAATAAAATGTTTATAATGGCAGATATTGAGGTGATTACATAAAGGGCACTTTTTATTTCATTTTCTTCTTCGACGTTCCACGGGACTAGAAGAGTGGCGGAATTGAGGACCACAAGAAAGGCAAAAATCTAAAATTTGCGTTTTTATTGTATATAGACGTGGAAAATGTCAGCCTAGGGCAAGCTCTGACCCAGCATCCGTCAGAGCTTGCCCTAAGCTGAGTAATGTTGGGCTCACAAGTTCGATTCTGGAGGTTAAATTTTTCAGAATTTTCACAAAATTTTTTATCAGACCCCCTAAATTCGACCTCGAAGAATTTTTGCCTAGTATTATTTTTCTTGAAAGTTCTATTCTGCTACTAGGGCGCTTTTGTGTACCAAGGTTGTTTTCAACTCGAAAAATATTTTAAACTCAAACTCGATAAAGTTTATGAGCCGCGACAACCCTGTCATGCACCTTCCAATTTTAGTAAACATTTAAAGTTACTTGATTAAAAGGTTTTGACATTGTCAACTCATAAAGCCTTATCCTCAGTCTTGCTGATTCCGATGGTTTCGGAGGAATATGCAACGGCTGAGCCATTTTTAATCTCGCTTTGAGATCATGCCATCTTCTTTGATCGACTGTCAACAAAGCCGTACCCTAAAATTTATCCATTTTTGCATTCTCCTCATTTAAAAATACCCTATTTTCCGTATAATTCGCTACCACGACACCAACAAATAAGGTTATTCCTATCATCGACCCAATAAAAACATAAGTATGTATAAACACAACTGCCCACTAAAAATTGAGTTTGGATAGGGCATTTCCGACAATGGCATCAAATTTTATCACCAATAGCGCAGGAGCAAGTGGAGCAAAATTCATTTTGAACAAGAGGGTTCGATTTCCTAGAGGTCGATCAACTTTTCTAATTTGATAAAAACAAAAGTTTGGCCTCCAGGGCACAAATTCTCTCAATTCAAGATGGTTTTGCGCATCTTGCTCCTGGAAATAAATATTTAATCTTGACGAGAAATGTCCTATTTGGAAAAATGACCAAAAAAGTACCGGTCCATGTCTAGCCCATAAAATATCTCGAATAACATTCCAACCTTTATAAGATAAAGTTTCAAAAAGGGCCAACATTGCATTACCGACGTGATCAAAATTGAAATTTCTGGGATTCATCCTAAAAATGTTTTTTTTTCTAAAATTTTTATTTTTAAACTCACCATACTCTAGGCACCAAAATTTTTGGATGTATCTTGTCATCATTTTTACCATAAACTTCCAGTCGAGTAACAAATATTTTCTGCCAAAAAGTCCCAGTACAATTTTCCTAAATGCCAAAATAAATTTTCCAACAGGACAATAGAATGTTACTCGACTTTTGATAGTTAGATCGTTGCATGCAGCTAATCTGCCACCAACCGTTTGTACTCCAAAACTTGCAAAAACGAACATGACGATTATCATAAGGATGGTGACCAAAATGATTTCTTTGAAGCCTCGGAAAAGCTCGACTACTACACGACGAATGTGTGGCACGAGGGTATAGATTCTCAAAGGTCTCATTGCTCGGCATAGCATTAAAAGTTGAGCCCAAGAGTTGATTTCGACATGTTTGGGCATGGTGAGAAGGTAGATAAGGCTAGTCTAAATTTATGTTTTGTAATAAAATCTGTCTGCACTCAAATTTCGAGAGTTCTATCTCGCCAGGACGAAAGTTTTATTTGATGATTCAAAAAAAATTGTTAAAGGAAACCTATCGGAGAAAACATGTAGATCCCCAATGAGATCAATTTTAAATTTTTCACGAACGGGGGAGAGGTAAGAATGTGATAGGCGAAGGTAGCAAACTCTTACAATATAAATAAAAAGTGTCATCACTCCACCAACATCTTTAACAACTGCATTCGGCGTAAAAAGTAACCCATCTGATAAAATTTTGACTGCTAGCTCAAAAGTCATAGACAATACAAAAATATAATCAGCTATCTAAACATTGCATTTATCTCTAAATTTCTATCACTAGCATACTTGTAAATATCCATTGAACATAACCAAGTTCTCCCCTGTCGTCGGCCACGGACTTTCAAACAACATCGAAGCACATGAAATCATTGTTATAATAACCATAGCCCAATCCAAGTATGGCATAAGGCCGATTAGAGCATGAATTTGTTTATAGCGCCTCGATATTGTTTTAGACCCATTGGAACCTTTATGTGAGGGGTCATATCTGGCATAAACGATTTTTTGGCAATACTTTCGTATTGTGGAATCTCGGCCAATAGCAAAAAGTGGGCGATCAAAATATGGGTGATTTTCTCTGAGATCTTCTTCAATTCGGTTTCTAAATTCCAAGTTCTAGATCGCAAGGATTTCGTTAAACGAGATTCGACTGTAGTAGTGGTTGGTGATTTAGTCGAACGATACCACAGTACGACCCGAAGCCGACAAAATCGTTCGGTTCCGGTTCCACCAAAAATTTTTGCAGTTCCGCATCAGGAACCGGTAACGGGCCATCACTGCGATATCATCAACTTTTTAGTCCCCTGATGAGGCATTTATTGCCCAAGTGTACTTAGGATGCTTAGGAAAACGCTATTACCTTGTCATTTCTGCAAGTTGCCTCTTTTGTTGTAATGCCCTCACATCGATTTCTCCTTGTTTGAGGTCCTTTTTAGAGCTTGTTTCTAAAGGACGACTCAAGTCCCCATTTTCTGTCATTTGGTCATAGAAAGTCATTGGTTTTGTCCGTAGCGCGGTTAGCATTGCCTTATTTGTTTGGTTGAAAGAGCTTCTATAAGATATGAATGTATAAGGGGTACTGCGTTTAAAAAAAATATTTAAAAAATCTGTGCAAAAATAAAAATGATCCATCTTTCATGAACTTTTCGAATATATACAAAAATGACATTTTTTCGAATAGAATGGTCCTTTAAATGCGGGAATGTGCTATACCTTATAAGACCTTGAATACTAGCTTTTATAGTCAATTGACCAACATGTCTTGTCAAAATTCTTGAACGTCTTCGTAAAAGCGGTTCAGTTGATTTTAAAAGGATTTTTCGATTTCCTAGCTCTAAAATTTGATGATTTTATCAATAATAGTTTAGTGGTAGTGTGTCCGTTTTTGAGTTTATGAGCCCAGGTTTGAATCCCGCAGAGCCATAGCTAGGATATCGGGTTTGGAGGGGCACGACTCTCTTTTAAGGCTTGGAGAGGGGGAGCACGTCTCTTCATGAATAAAGTTTAAAAAAAAACCCTGTTGTGGTTGGCTGCATCAACGTCAAAATTAGTTACTGAGTCATTCAGTAGCCATCATGGTGTAGTGGTCCGCTATCAAGGCTATGGCATCTCCGGCACTAGCAAGGGTTCGGTTCCCCCTTGTGTCCATTAGGAAATTGTTTCATTTTTCGGATTTTTTGGTGGTTCACGTGCCCCTAGCTATGGCACTGGTCCCACGTTCCATAATTTTTGTTGCATATGCATGATTTTGTTATATTCATTATTTTTCTTTTCTTTTTTCTTATCAAGCCAACTAGGCTTATGGAAAAAATATTTTAAAATAATGCAAGATTCGAACCTAGGCCTCCAAACTCAATACGAAACACTCTACCCCTGAACTATCCATTTTCATCTTGCTCCATTTTTTAAAGTTACCTTCAGGTTCATCATAAACATCTTCACATTCCATAACAAATTGATTGGTGAAACTATCTCTAACTTTAGGTACAGGGAATTCACTATCAACTCTTTTCAACGCAACCATTTGTGGGCGAGTCGGAAATTTTTCAAAAATTCTCAATCGCCAAGGTAATGTTGTTCTCATCCAAGTTGTCGCTTCTTTAGTTTTGAGTTGTTTGACTTTTTTCATTTCTTCGTCCATTTCAAGATTATCAAGGATGACGGCGACAAAAAGGCTGAGCACGATCTGCAATTTATAAAAAAATTTCAATTTTTAAGGGTGTGAGAGTAACCAGTGGTCAGTGGCGTGAGTAGAGAGGGAATGGGGGCGCCCCTTGAGGGCCGAAATTCCTTAAGACTTCTCAATCATAAGGCCTTCGTTATTTTTTTGGGAAAAACAATCTATTTTTGTGAAAGTCTCCCTCCTATGACCTTTCTCCCTACGCCACTGTACCCTCCGTGCTTCCCCCCTCCTCCAGCGGATGGGAAGCACTGAGGGTACCAGTGGCGTAGAGAAAAGGGTCAGCAAGACCGAAATAAATATTTTCTGAGATTACGACCTAGCTTACCAACGTAACAAAAAGATGATAGGCAACAAAATAAATGGCCACAAAAGGAACCATCCGATCATCAATCATTCTTAGCACCTCGACCACAAAATCCGTCCAACCTTCTTGAGTAATGATTTGAAACATTGCCATAAAGGCTTGTGGAAATGTTTGAAAATGGTGTAATTTTGGCACTGAGCAAAAAAGTTGTAATGAAACTGCTGACGCAATAATAACAAAAGTAACCGTAAAAATCACAAGGCCACCTAATTTTTTACCAGGTGAAAAAATCTAAAAATTGATTTTTTTATTAAATTTTTTATTGTTGCATACCTTATATACAAAATCTTCTAACATTGGTGAAGCTTTTATTAGACGAAATAAACGAAAAACTTGAAAATAAGTAAAAATATTTCTAGCATAGAAATATTTGATGATATTTAAGGTGCTTCCAAAGCATAAGAGGAGTTCAAATTTGAAGATATTTCGTTTCCAAAATTTGATTAAACCATAGCATAAAATTTTTACAAGGCATTCAATGTTGAAAAGAACTGTGAACCCGCACTAAAATTTATAAAAAATATATTTTTATTAAAATTATTGAGTTTTGTAATATGGTTATGTGCCTGGGATAGGGAGGGGGAGAATTTTCCTTCAAACCATACATGGAGAGGGGCAAGCAAGGTTGTAGCTGGGGGGGGGGGGGAGGCACTTCCCCAAAAAGGGATAATTTTTCCTAAAAAACATAAGGAGGTTCTTATGATTAGTTTTTTTCGGGCTTTCGGCCAAATGGGAGTGGCACCGGTCCCATTTTTATTATCAAAAATAACCATTTTTGGCGATTTCGATTTTCCAGGGTGGCTCAAGAAATTTTTTAAATTTTCACCAAAATAGCCCTATGTGGGATTTTCTATCGAGAAATCGATTGTCTAACCTTGAAAATGCTTCCCTAACCTTGCTTCAGGGAAGAGGTATGTTGAAGCAAATTAGGCTAATACGTTGTCAGGGAAGCGTTTTCAACGCTCGCATAACCGATTCATCGATTCGAAACCCCTATAGAGTTACTTTGGTGAAAATTTAAAAAACTTGAAAATTGTTGAAAAATTTTTTGAATTTTTAAAAAAATTTCTCTGTCGTTATTACCTCAATATAATAATAAATTCGCCTCCTTTTTCTATCCGAGCCATTATGATAATAGACAAACGATGCATTAATAAAAGAATTTGCTAAAACCAGTCCTAGAATAACACACTGAAACGCTGTACTCCTCAAAATCTAAAAAATTTATATAAAACCTTCTTTGTTTGGCACTTTATACTAGAGCTGTACGGGATTGGGCAAGTAGTTCCGCCTCTTTTTCAGATCCCGGTCCCGACTTTTGCTGGCCCCGATCCCCGAAGCCGGGATCGGCGGCCCGTTGCGATTACCGGGAAATTTTCGGTATTTTTAGTACATTTCTGGAGAAAATTCCCATTTCTCGTTTCCCATTCTCAGTAATTGCAACGGGCCACAGGATTCCCTACGTCAATATCAATCGGGATTCATGACTTGAAATGCTCATAAAAATGGCGATTTTTGGCGACAAAATAATAAATTTAGATGAAAAATTAGAAAATTTTAAACATTTTTACTGAAAATTTAATATTAAAGGTGAAAATTCAAGATGGGTACCATTAAGGTTTTTGAAAAAATTCAAAAATTTTAGGCAAACCCATAATGACCATTAGGATTTTTTTTATTTTTTAGGATTTTTAAAACTTGGGAAAAATCCCAGTCCCGACTGAAAATCCAATTCTGAGTCCCGGCTTTACCACTCCCGACAATTCCCGTCTGACTTTTCCCGAAAATCCCGTTCCCGTACAACTCTACTTTTATACCCTTTGTAGTGTTTTAATTCTGCCACTCATATGTTGCAATTCAGCATCTAGCCGAATCAACCTCCATCCTTCTTCAGTTTTCTCGATTTTCTAACAAAAATATGATTTTTTTAAAGGATTTTTTATCTCTACCTGTTTTAGCTCATCATCGATAGTAACTTCTTTTTTAGTCCACATTTCACTAAATTGAACACGGATTTCCGCAAACGTTTCAGTTATTACAGCAATGAAGACATTTTTTACTAGCCATGCAAGGAAGAATAATAGGGTTATAAAATACAAAAATGCGACATATGATGGCATAGAGTCGATGCAATCATAGAGGACATAGACCCAACCTTCTTCGGATGCGGCTAGGTAGACGGTGAAAACACTTGCTCCTGAAAATTAATTTGAGGAATTGATGGCTAGAATAGGGTTTATCCCACACCTCAAAATGACATGGGACTGCTTTAAATCGGTAGAAAACGGCTTGAAAACGATGAAAAACCACCGCAAAAATAGAACCGTCTTGTGGTACCGCAGTGAAACCTCGTTAATTGGATCCCCTAGAGGGAGGGGGTCCAATTATCCGGGGTTCAACTATCCGAGTCGCCTGAGCTCGGCCGGCTCAAGTTGGATTAAACCGAGAGCCGGGAAAAGTTTTTCTTTTTTTCGTTTTCAGGGAGGATCTTCTTTTTTAAAACGCTTACCAAAATGATCAAACATCCCATAAAACCCCTCTGCTTTTGCACTCAAATCTAGTTTCATACACTCCATATTATCTGGACATTCATATCCTCCACCACCTTTTTGTGAACACATCGTATCCGGTATAGCCAAATCATTTATCGTAACATTTTTTGGATTCGTATTTTTCACGACACAATGATAATCCATTCTTCCAAAAAGTTGGATCCCCATTATTGCATACAACGCCATGAAGAACACAAAAAATACGGTCACATTCTGAACTTGGGTGGATGACCTTTTCAGTAGTTGTTGAATTCGGTTTTTGGGAAGTTTGAATTTTAGCAATAAGCGGATGAAGCGGATAATTATAAGTGGTCGGATACATCGTATTATGCCGAAATAATCGTAGTAAACTAATTCTAGATGAGGGAATAGAGGTGACACATTTAGGTAGATATGTAAGAGTAGAGAAAACCAGTGGAATAATAATATGACGAAATCAAATTCACACCATTTGTCACGAAGATAGGAAGAGTGGTCCTAAAATTTAAAAATTTTTTTATTTGATGCCCGTCTTCAGCAAGACCCTGATTATATCCCAACTCTGGCCCGGAGCACTTTTTTATGCTTTACTTGGGGGAGGAAAAACTTGGGCGTGGGATCGAACCCGCGATCTATGAGTGAAGGCCGAGCCGTTAGCCAATCGGCCATGGGTCAATCCCCCAAAATCCATTATATGGCACTCGTTTTGAAGCTGAATCGATTGACGAATTTTTAAAGATTTTGACTCTTGCCTGCACGTTTTCCACATTTGGTGCGCCGTGACCCTTTACTAAACCCCCTGAGTGTCGTTTTTTACAATGATCTGATGCAAAAGCCCAAAATTTATTGACTGGCCCAATTCATGGTATGAAAAAACATGACTTAGGCAGATTTACATTCCCTGTCTTATCTTATTTTGCTTACTTGTATTAAACCCATATGATTGATTCGAATCAAAGCTTCTCCAGTAAAAATCAACGTAACTATAGTATCAATAACCAAAATAGGATAATTCAAAATTGGAAAGATCTTCAACGTCTTTGGCGTATTCATACAAACTGTTACTAACGACAAAATACATGCTACTTTTAACAGCCTTTCTGCATTAGGATTGTCCAAAATTGCTAAAATAACATAAAATCAAGATAGTAAAATTTTACAAGGAGTTGAAAGTGGGGGTCGTGCATATTGGACAGTGAAAGGGGATGAGGAAGGGGAAGTGGATCAGGGACCATTGGGGAGGGGGTATTTTTTTCAAAATTTTCAAAAAACTCGACGGATAGTTTGGTAAGTATATTAAACATACATGGTTTCCGTTTCTTCTTTGGAGCTCCGCCAACTGATGTTGCCGCCAAAAGATCAGCAATAGCTGCCATAGAGTCACGCTTGATATGAGATGGCATAGTCCCTGCTGGTGTTCCGATAGTGTTGACTCTATTTAGGTTGGTCAGAGAGTCTTTCCTGGCCAACATAGCCGAGCTGATCACGGCGGCTTTCGCGACTAAAAAATAAATGAATTTTATGTCAAGTTGGTTCTGAAAATGCATAATTTCATGGTCGAAAGATGACCATAAATTTGGGGTGTAGGGAAAAAATTTTAATTTTGCAAAAAAGATAAATCATCAAGGCCATGTGATGCAAGTAGATGAGTCCATAAATCTCCTGTTTCCCAAAAAAAACTCTCAAATGGCATTTTTGGTCAAAATTAGATAGAAAAATGAAGTTTTTACCTAGTTCCCCCCCCCCCAATCGAAGTCCTAAAACCGTTGGGGTCCCATTTGTTTAAATATAACTTTTCCGAAATGAACGGTCCTTTAATTAAACACAAAAATTTAATGCCTGAAATAGATTTTCTTCTTTCATGTTGCTGGACAATCAAACTCTGTTTTCTATGCCCACTGTCACTATCTTCAACCGGGGAGTAAATAGGCGGCATAACTTTTAAGTTATCCACTTTTATACCAAAAAATTCCACCACGAACACACACACAAAATCTAGTCAAATAGATTACTAGCACTACTTAAGTAGTTTAAAAGAAAACTAGATGGAATTTCCCAAGGGAAACGCATGAATAAAACATTTTAGGATAAACCAAGAACTAATTTTTGGACTACTAGGCCACTATCACCAAAAAATTTTATAGCAATAATTAGAATCTTTCGTGCACTGGAATCAACATTGAAATGGAAGCCATCCAGGCACTTAGTTGAGATTGCATGGCTCAGCATTCGCCGACATTTCAACTTTTGATGATGGCACACATACGCAAACACAATTGAATTCGGATAATGCGCAATTTGTGCTCGAAGCGGCTCGAATGAAAGAAGAGGGCAATCTGTGACAAATTTTTGGATCTCATTTAACCGAAAGATTCAGTTAAATGAGATTTTCTTATTGACTTCTCCCATTTGTTTCGCTGTGCAGTGGTTGTTGGTGGGTTAGTAAAAACATTTCAGCAAAGAACATCTGTTAACGATAAACAATCTTGAAAATAAGTAGTAAAATTTTATGGGTCGGAATGGGAGACTTTTAGTAATTAAGTGGAAATCGATCATTTTAGTGGTAAGTCTTTTCTGCAATACTCGTTATCTTATGCAAAATCAAAGTAGACAACGAGAAACTTTCAAATAATTGAAACTCACTTTTTGAGTAAGCTTAAAGGACCAGTCCAGTAATTTACAACCATATGAAAAAAATAATATATTCGGAAAGATCATGAAAAATGGAGCATTTTTTGTTTTTACGGCATTTTCTGAATCGTTGTAGTTTTCGAGA
>JAQGCP010002236.1:0-10737 GCA_034699885.1 Acrobeloides thornei | reverse complement strand
AATTTAATACTAGAAGTTTGTCGAGTTTTGGTGCAAGAGAAAGATTTTGTGTCAAAAAGTATTATTTCCGACGCTTCACTTCGAGAATCTCCGAACAAGACCACACGGTGCAAGATAAAAGTCAAGTGGGGTAAGTGCATAAAGGTTGAATTTTACATTGGTGAATTTTACACTCGAAAAAAATATTTTTTTCTTTGAAAAACAGTAAATTTTTATGCAAATTTATAGTTTTCGAAGAAATAACGTAATTTATGGAGTTGCTAGAGATTTGCTAAATTTTATGAGCCTTTTCAGAATAGAAACAAGCATTTTGAAAAAAAATTATTATGTAACGCTAGCTTTTTTTTATACTTGCAAAGTATAAAAAATGGAGTTGCTAGAGATTTGCTAAATTTTATGAGCCTTTTCAGAATAGAAACAAGCATTTTGAAAAAAAATTATCATGCAACGCTAGCTTTTTTTATACTTTAGTTCCATTTAGAAAATACAATGACTACTCAAACTGGTTACACATATACGCCAACGGAAACAATCAAGTCATAGCCAGTCGACAAGGCTTTTAACAAGTTAGTTTTTTGACTACTTTCTTTAGCTATTAGTTATTTTTTTGATTTAGGACGTTTTACAACAGACATTTTACCACGGGGAAAATCGCAAGTGGACATTTTACAACGGCCGATTTTCTATAGCTTCCTATGGTCAAAATTAAACAATTCCTTCAGGTTCGAATTCCCTGTATAAGAAACCTTTGATAAAAAAGTCAGCAGAATTGGAAAAATTTTCACTCGAATGTTGGAAATAAAATTTTCACTCGAATTTCACATAAAAATCTATTTTTCAAAATTTTCTCAATTCGGCTGAATTTTTGTAACCAGAGTTTTTTCTATGCGTAGAAAAAACTAATTCGAATCTGACGGATTTTTTTATTTTGACTACAGGGAGGAAGAGAAAATCGATCGATATAAAATGTCCGTTGTAAACTGTCCACTTTTTCGTTGTAAAATGTTCGGTGTAAAATGTCCTTTGTAAAACGTCTAGAGCCTGGGGCCTATTCAAATTAATGAAAAATTTTTCATTTCCAATTTGCAAAAATTTGAATAACTTTTATGGTTAAAGTAAAAATTCTAAATTTTTTGTAACAATTGTATAAAAATGTTTTCTCTATATTCTAGAATGAAATAGGAATCGAAAATCCCACCGGAAAATTGTAAAAATCACTCTGATGTGAAAATGGCCCATTTTCACTTCACAGTGATTTTTACAATTTTCCAATGGGATTTTCGATTCCTATTTCATTCTAGAATATATAGAAAACATTTTTATACAATTGTTACAAAAAATTTACAATTTTTACTTTAACCATAAAAAGTTATTATAATTTTTTGCAAAATGAGTGTTTGAAAATGAAAATTTTTAATTAATTTGAATAGACCCCTAATTTTTTACTTTTATAGAACCGCTACCAAGAAACTGCCCAAATCGTGGATCTATTAGTTATTAGTTATTCATATTGTTTTGTTATAGTTTATCTTAAATCATAAAGTTTTGATAATTTTTATAATTCGAAAATGAGAGTTGTATTTGTGCGTTGTAGGTGTTATGTATTGAGTCGTTGTATGATTATAGCGTTTGTATGAATTTCATGTTTGTTTGTATTTGTCAAATGCGAAATGTAGAGGCAGGATTTCGTGCCATTGGGCGTGAAATTGGACTAGAGAGGAAGAAGTGAAGTAGGGGAATGAGAGAACAATAGGGGAGGATTGGAGGGAGTGACCTTATAAAATAAAAAATTAATTATAATTGAAATTGTATATGCTAATTTGAAATATTTTTTACACGTGTAATTTATTAGTATCGGGGGCCGAAGAAAGAATACGGGAATTTTCAAGCGATCTCTGAACGGTTCAGAGATTATACATACGAGGTATTTTACGTATATATAAAATATGTTACCTAAAAATCGAAAATTTTGGTCGATTTTGATTTATGTGTCAATAGTCTTTCTATTTTGGGGGGGGGGGAAGTACAGGGTGTTCAGTGCATAACCACCGATTTAAACTTTAATATCTCGGCAAAGACTAAGATTTTTTCCATGGGATCTTTTTTATTTATTAGATCATATTATTAAGTTTTTGACGGCGCAAAGAAAAGATTTAAAAATGTTTAATTTTTTTATAAGTTTTATGTCAGTAAAAATATTCTATTAAAAAGATTTTTTAAAATTTGATTGCGTTTTCTGGTAGTTTTATCAAAATTCGGTTATCATTATTGAGATCAAAAATCGATTTTTAATGAAAATTGAAGTCGATTTTTGATCAAAATTTGAAATTAAAAATCGATTTGTAATATTTGTTCATACTTTTTTGCTTTTAAATAAAATTTATATACTTTATACTGTTATATATCTTCTTATACTGTTATATACACTTACTGTTATATATTTGTTTTTTACCAATAATTATTGAATTAACAAAAATTTTGGATCTAGGTTACTTTGGGGGGGGGCACATTTAAAGAGGGGTCCAAAAAAATAAAAAACGGGGAATTTTTAAAAAAATTTTTTAACAAGTGACCCTCTAGGGATAATTTTATGCGGGGAATCATTCCCGAACCGTGTAAACGCTTCCTTGACCCTGATTCAGGGAAAAACCAAAAAATCGCTAATGTTTGATTTTCGCATTAAAACAGGATCCCTTCCCTGAATCAGGGTCAAGGAAGCGTTTTCATTGTTCGGAAATCGCGCAATCGATTCCCCGCATAAAATTCGCTACTAGACAAATAGACCAGTACAAAATAGACCCGGACAAAATAGACCCGGACAAAATAGACCCAGACAAAATAGATCCGGACAAAATAGACCCAGATCCTTAGAAAATTCAATTTTATTTATATTTTCATCAAAAAATTTTATTCCTTTAAAAATTTATGATTCCTTACATTTTTTATGGCTTAGTCTTTAGGTCTAGACTTAGGCTTTAGGCCTAGATTTAGGCTTTAGGCATAGACTTAGGCTTAGGTTTTAGGCCTAGGCTTAGGTTTTAGGCCTAGGCTTAGGCCTAGGCTTAGGCTTAGGCTTAGCTATAGGCTTTCGCCTAGACTTAAGCTTTAGCCTAGGCTTAGGCCTAGGCTTAGGTTTTAGGCTTAATCCTAAGCAATAAAAAATGTAAGGACTCATAAATTTTTAAAGAAATAAAATTTTTTGTTGAAAATATACAAATAAAATTGAATTTTCTAAGGATTTGGGTCTATTTTGTCCGGGTCTATTTTGTCTGGGTCTATTTTGTCCGGGTCTATTTTGGTATGGAGTCCATAAAATTTCCTCTAGAAGGTCTTTTTTTTAATTTTAAAAATACCCGGCCTATTTTAGACCCCTCTTTAAGTGCGCTCCCCAAATAACCTAGCTCCAAAATCTTTTGTTCTATTTTAGATCTGTAAGTCTCTGCTCAATATTATATTCTATCTTTCTTTTCAGTAATTATGTTAAATTCTAATGTTAAGAGAGGTCGTGGACGACCCAAAAAAGTTAATGTAGTTAGTGAAGATGTTGGCAGAAGTAACCCTCGCCAACTTGAAGATGTTGTTAGTAGTAGTAATGTGGTTGGCAGAAGTATCCCTCGCCAATGTGTAGTTGAAAGAAATATTGATTTGCCAGTTGAAAGAGTTAATGGGTTTTATAATAGTTTAAAACGAGCAGAGATTGTTAAAGTTAAAGAAATTTTGAAGTTGTTGAATAATTATGGATCTGTATTGAATATTCCACGTGTTGAAAATTTAGCTTTTTTGATGTATGAAATGTATAAAAATAGCGTAAATCCGAATTTGCCAACAAGTACTACTGGTTCACGTAATATGTTTTTGAACTTTTTGAGAGACATGAAGAACAATAAATTGGATTTAGTTGTACAAGAACTAATGCCCGTAGTCAATGATCGCAATACTGATAATGAAAATATGGATGTTAATGAGTTAACGGATATTGAAAATATTGATGATGATATTAAAGAGCAAATTCATCAAAGATATGAAGATTTAAGAAAAATAGATAAAGATCTGCCGAGCTTTGTTGTGTGGTTTAACAAACAATTTGCATATTATAAAAGTGCTAATTTGCAAATACCATTTGTGAATATTGTAATTGAGATATTAGATGCTTTGTCCGATAATATTATGTCCACTGGATTAATGGAGGTTGAAGAAGAACGTATTCATAATTTGTACGATGAAGATAAAGTTGCAGCTCGAGAAATTTATGATGATATATATAATTATGATGCAGTTAGTAATGCTCCAGAATTTGATCAATGGTATAATAGATTGCATGAAGTTTATCAGGCCAATTTATCGATGTTTGAAGGATATAATGATCAATTTTCTTTTATAGGATTTATTGAGAAACTGAAACAAGATGTTGAATTTTATGTGATTTTTGGTGAAGATGTGAATAATAATAATGAAAATTTAAATATTGTTGATGAGTCAATATTTGATGAGAGTATGGATGTTGAAGAAAATATTGAAAAATGTAAAAAGAAAAAAGCAAGATTGACGCCAAAAAGATTGTCGCAAGTTAAAAAAGATAAAATAAAAATTCAAAATAACGAAAGGCAAAAGCGTTTTCAAGATAGCCATTCTCAAGTATGTCGTGAAAGATCTATTGAAATAATGAGAATTAAGCGTTCTGAAGACCAGTATAGAAATGTAGAAAATCAGAGAAATATTGAAGCAATGAGTAATCGGCGCTCGAGTGATGAGTATAGAGCTTTAGAAAATCAGAGAAATGCTGAAGCCATGAGTAAAAGGCGTTCCGATTCTGAGTATAGAAATGATGAAAATCAGAGAATAAATGTAAATCAGAATAAAAGGAGACATGAAGTAAGAGATCAAATTTATGAAGGAAATAAATTTTTGGCTCGAAAGTTTATTGAAAATGAAGATGAAGTTGACTATTTTGAAGTTGGCGACTTGACAGAAAAGTGTAAGAAATGCGGCGCTTTGTTTTTTAAAGGAGAGCATGTTAAAAGTGATAATAAAGGAATATTTAACAAGTGTTGTAAAAAGACAAAGCTTGAGTTAGATTGGCCTTTTATCGATTATCCGAAAAAACTTTATGATTTGATGATTCGTAATGATAATAGTTTGTCAAGAAAGTTTTACGAGAATATTCGAAATTATAATAGTTCGTTTGCTTTTGGTTCAATGAAAATTGCTAATCAGGATAGATCAACAATGCCATATGTTATTAGAATGCAAGGAACGATTTATAGAACCGTGAATTTAGCCGCACATCCGGATCCTAATGAGAAAGAGTCTTATGGCCAGTTGTTTTTTATTGATTCAAAAAATGCTACTGATATTCGAATGGAGCATGAAGCTAATGTAAAATGTGATAAAGAAGTTATGTTAGAGATTGATGCAGCTTTGGATATTAATCCATTTAAAGGAGCTTATAAAATGATGAAAGATGTTGAAGACGAAGTAAATAGAGAATATGAGCGTTTAGGAAAACAGCCACCAAAGATGAAGCTATTGTTTGATATGAATGCTAATGTTGATAAAAGACGTTATAATATTCCAAGAACAAATGAAGTTGCAGCTGTAATTATCTTAGGAGATAATGATGAAATGCCAAAGTATGTAGGAATTGCATTGCATCAATATGGAAAGCAGTTAGCGACGCTAGATAAATTTAATAAGAATACTGAGCCTATGTTATATCCGCTTTATTTTGCATCAGGGAAACCAGGATGTCACGTGAATATGAGAGATAAAAATGGAGATAAGGTTACATTGAGTCAGTATTATCGATATTTTATTGCTATCCGTAAGTGTAAAGCCTTAAAGAAGAAAGACCAGTTAGTTGATATGGAATTCCCAGAGGCAATGGTAAATTATGAATGGGATGTTAATGAAGTTTATACAGATTTTAATCCTTTAAGACTTGGAGGTAAATTGTACCAGCAGTATTTAGTCGATGCATATGTAAAAGTTGAACAAGACAGATTAGATTACCATCGATTTCGTCAGAAAGAAATGAAAGCTAAGAAATATAAAGTTTTACATGATTATTTAGAACAGACTGCTGATGAACAAGGTAGAAAAGTGGGAAAAACTTTTATTCTGAATTCGAGTTTTAAAGGAAGTCCGAGACATTGTCAGCAAGGTTATCAGGATTCTATGGCATTAGTAAGAAAATATGGCAAGCCTTCATTATTTATCACGTTTACATGTAATCCTAAATGGCCAGAGATTGCGAGAAATTTGCTTCCTGGAAATGCTGCACTTGATGAACCGGATTTAGTATGTCGTGTTTTCAATGTTAAGTTAAGAGAATTAATGCATGATTTAACGATAAAAGGAATCTATGGAAAAGTAAATGCATATACTTATGTTGTTGAGTTTCAAAAGAGAGGTTTGCCACATGCTCATATTTTGTTAATTTTGGACCAGTATAGCCAAATTAGGGATTCAGTTGATATTGACAAAGTTTTTTGTGCTGAAATGCCTGATAGAAACAAGTTTCCGAGACTTTATAAGACTGTAACTGAACATATGATACATGGACCATGTGGAGTTCTTAATCCAGATTGTGTTTGTATGGCTAAAGACGAAAAGACTGATACGAAATATTGTACTAAAGAATATCCGAAACAGTTTAGAGAGGAAACGGCAGCTGGTGTTGATAGTTATGCTCAATATAGAAGACGAGATGATGGAAATACTTTTGTAAAGTCTGGAAATACGATCGATAATCGATGGGTTGTGCCTTATAGTCCATATTTATGCTTAAAGTATGACGCTCATATTAATGTTGAAATTTGTGCTTCTATTAAAAGTGTAAAGTATATATATAAGTATGTATATAAAGGTCATGATGCTGCTAGAATGGTTATTCAAGTTGTAGGAGGCGAAGAATTAGTACATGATGAAATTAAGACTTATGTTGATATGAGATATGTTACTCCTCATGAGGCTTTTTGGCGAATTGTTGAGTTCGATCTTGATGATAAAAGTCATTCGATTACACGACTAGAAGTACATTTGCCTGAAATGCAAGAAGTTTATTATGGAGCAGATAATAATATTGGAGAAAGATTATGTAAATCAGCTAATCGAGATACTACTTTGACCGCATGGTTTGAGTTGAATAAAAGAGATACGGATGCAAGAAAGTATTATTATTATGAGATTCCAGAGCATTATACGTTCAAGGAAGTTAATAATAACATGGCTTGGAATAAAAAAGGTCGGTATGATGAAAATGGTAATAAAATTAGTGATAGTTGGAAAAAATGTCTTGGTCGAATGTACACTGTCCATCCAAAAGAAGGAGAAAAATTTTATTTGAGATTGCTGCTAATTCATGTCAAAGGTGCACAGAGTTTTGATGATTTGAAAACTGTTGAAGGCGATAAGAAAGAAACTTTTGAGGAGGCAGCCAAGGCTTTAGGTTTATTAGATTCAGGTGAAATATGGGAAGAATATTTTCAAGAAGTTGCGAATCAGGATAGCGCTCATATGTTAAGAGGCTTATTTGTATCTTTGATTCATCATGGAGAGCGAATGGACGTTAAGGCATTATGGGAAAGCTTTAAATTTGAAATGAGTGAAGATTTTATGTATCGATTAAATGTTGATCAAATAAGAGCTGAAAATATGGCAAAAGTTGATATTGAAAGGCAATTAGAAGTGGTTGGAATTTCGTTAAAAGATTATGGAATTGATCTGCCGATTGACATGCCAATTGATAATATCGTAATGTGGAATAAAGTCAAAGAGTTGGCTGAAGGTAATCGAATGAGGAATACTTTGAATAGAAAGCAAAAGATTGTTGTTAAACATGTGCTTGAGAAAGTTGACGAGCTATATAATGGTACATTAGATAATGGTTGCATTATGATGGCTGGACAAGGAGGATCTGGAAAGACTTATGTTATTGAGACATTATGTCATTTGTTTAGAGGATGTGGAATTAAGTATAAGACTTCGAGCTGGATGGGTATAGCTGCATCAATGTTACCTGATGGAAGAACAATGCATAAGACATTTGGGCTTCCATTTGAAATGGATAAAAATGCGAGTTCTAATGCTACGCCTAATAATAAGATTGGAAAAGAGCTAATTGATACAAAAGTGTTTATTATTGATGAGATTTCTATGGTGTCAAAGTATGCATTAGAAATAATTGATAAAAAGTTAAGAGAGCTTACTGAAAAAACAAATATTCCGTTTGGAGGAAAAGTTATTATAATCTGTGGAGACTTTAGACAAATTTTGCCAATTGAGAGATATGCGAATAGAACAGATTTAGCGAATCTTTCTGTTAAGAAGTCTTATTTATGGGATTTTTTTAAGAAAAATATTTTTGAGTTAAAAGAGAACAAAAGAGCTCAGCAGACAATTAGAGAGGATGATAATGTTCCCGTTCAAGAGGACTTTGCAAATTTTTTGTTGAAAATGGGAAATGGTGAGCTTCAGGCTGATGAAAATGATTTTATCGAGATTCCCGATAATTATGTTGCTCAAGAAAGTTTAGCTGACGAAATTTTTGGAGAATTTTTTGCCAAGGAACGTTTTTTCTAATGAAGATTATAAGAATATGGCAAAGAGAGTAATTTTAACAACGACAAATGAAAAAGCATTGGAGATAAATAATGAAATTTTGGAGAAATTAGCAGATGGAGATATGAGAACTTATTTAAGTGTAGACAAGGTGGATAGTGATGAGCCTATAAATTTTATTGAATATCCGCCAGAATTTTTGCATTCATTAAATGATTCAGGTTTACCTCCGCACGAATTAAAGTTAAAGAAAAACTGTCCTGTGATTTTGTTGAGAAATTTGAATCCTGCAGCTGGCTTATGTAATGGAACAAGGTTGTTAGTAAAAGTTATGCATCGAAAATGTTTGGAATGTGAAATTATTAATGGAGAAAAAGCAGGAGATAGAGTTATTATACCTATGATTGCATGTACAAGTGGGAAAGGAAAATTGCCGTTTACTTTGTTTAGAAGACAATTCCCTATTAAGTTATGTTATGCTATGACGATAAATAAGAGCCAAGGACAGACAATCGATTTTACAGGATTAGACTTAGAAGACCCGGTATTTGCTCATGGAATGGCGTATGTAGGTTTTTCGAGATCAAGAGCATGGGAATTTCTCAGAGTTGCAGTTGATAAGTCTAAAGGAAATAAAATTAAAAATGTTGTATGGAAAGAAGTATTATTAGATGCTGAAGATTTTAGTCATGTTATAGATGAAGAAGTTGATAATAGTGCAATTGAAATGATTATTGAAAGATTGAAAGAAACCTAGACTGTTAGTTTATTGTCAATAGTTTGATATTAGTAATTAGTAGTTTGGTGAATGTTGTGTCACCGGCCTCGCTTTTGATTTCCCCCAAAGTGGTGACTTGAGTTGTTTTTTCCCTCCCTCTTAATTGGTGCTAAGATGTGTTTAAGAACCTCCAACGTGATTCTCTGGCATTCTCTTTTCTTTTCTCTGCCATAACCCGGGGGAATCCCGTTAAGTAGGTTCACTTTTTTAAGTTTAAGTATAAAATTAGCACATTGGCTCACCGAACAAAATTTATAGTTCCGCGGGGCTGGGCTTCCTGAATAAGAGATTTTTTACATTTATTTTAAAATATTAATTTTAAATCTCTTATTCATATGTTTGCCTCTGATGACATACTTCATTCGGCATGGGGAGCCTTTCTTAACATAGCCGAAGTCATCTTAGCGCGGAACTTAGGAGATATGAAATAAACACTAACATTGTTAGTAATATTTTTTATTGGGATGTGGCGGAGAGGAATATGAGATGGGAGGAGGAGAGAAGGAAGAAGAAGAGAAGGGGTATATGGGATGGGGGGGAGTAAGAGAGGGAGGGATGGTCAGGGAGAGAGGAGTCATGGAGAGGTAGGTATGTGGCTGGGGAGAATGAAGGAAGAAGAGAGGGATGGGGAAGGGGATAGGGAAAAGAAATTGAGGGTTGTTATGTAAGCGTGTTTTGTGTGTTGAATGTTGTTTGTTTGAATGTAGAAAGTTGAGGCCCAAATCCGCGCCGACAGGCGCAGATTTGGTCTATTTTCTTCTTTGAAGAGGTAAGAGTGTGAGCGGGTGGCTGTGTTTGTGTGTTGGTGGTGCTGTGTCTGCGTGTTGCTTAAGTGCTTTGTGTGTATGTGAGGATAGATGCAGTTGCTTGGGCCACACTATATAAATTGTTCCACTTTGATACTGGCAACAAAAATACTATAAGAGACTAGCTGGATTTAAGCCCTATCGTGCGCGAATCCAGTGCAACTTATACAGATTCCTTACAAAAAATAACAAACCCATCACAAACTCACAACACACCCATAACACACACCACAACAACCATACAAACTACAACTCTCCTTTCCCTTATTCCCCTCTCCTATCCCTTTTACATCATCTTTCCTTTCCTTTTTCCATCCCCTTTCCCTTTCCACATCCCTTTCTAGAGCAGAGTATCCCTATTTCTAAAATACAGCAATAAAAGAAACTCTGCCCTAGAGAAGGATGTGGAAAAGAAGAGGGGATGGAAAAGCGAAAGAAAAGGTGATGGAAAGGAGATGGAAAAGGGGTAGGAGAGGGGAATAAGGGAAAGGAGAGTCGCAGTTTGTATTGTTGTATGGTGTGTGTGTTGTGGGTGTATGTTGTGAGTTTGTAATGTGTGTGTTATTTTTTGTAAGGATTCTGTAGAAAAGGTAG
>JAQGCP010002235.1:0-10740 GCA_034699885.1 Acrobeloides thornei | reverse complement strand
CTTGGAAGTTAAAGTTTTCGGTCAAAAGAAAGGTTTCAGAAAAAATCGCTTACTACAAAATTAGTATTTTGTTTGGGTAATAAAATGCAAAAAGAATTTCCGGATTTCGATTTACCAGTGAGAAGTTAGAGATTTTTGAAGTTGAACCTACAAAACGGCAACATTTCTCAATCCACTTGTGCCACCGTGTTCGGACTAGTTCTGGATTCCTAGTCGAGTACTAGTTCGGGGAAGGGTCGCCACTGAGCGGGTAATTGCATATAGAACGATAATATAGCCTGGACTACGCTCCACCCCACATATGAAGTGATTAACTGAAGCTAGATCCAGTCAACCACTCCATCAGTGGTGTCGGAACGTGGTCTAAGCCACATTATCTCTCTATGTGCAATTACTCATCCCTCAGTGAAGTCTCTTTTCCGAACTAATACCCAGCTAAGGGAAACATGTCGATTGCGTCAAAATTATTTGCGTTATCCGACATTTACATCAATTTTTGATTGCGTCAAAGGTCAATTGCGCCATCCAACATTTCATCAATTTTTGTTTGCGTCAATTTTCGATTGCGTCAACAGACATTTGCGGCAATTTTTGATTTCGTCAATTTTCGATTGCGTCAAAGGTCGATTGCGTCATCCAACATTTGCGTCAATTTTTGATTGCATCAACAGACATTTGTGTCATCCAACATTTATGCCAATTTTGACGCAACCAAAAATTGACGCAAATGTCGGATGGCGCAAATCTCTGTTGACGCAATCAAAAATTGACGCAAATGTCTGTTGACGCAATCAAAAATTGACGTAAATAATTTTGACGCAATCGACACGCCTCCAGCTAGGAGTCTAGAACTAGTCCAAATAAGCACTTTCACGCTTTGAAAGTGTAATTGTTGTATTTTTTTCGCATAAAAATACCCCAAAGGGTTGGTTTTTGGAAAATTTTCAACTACGTTAAGTGTAACACTTACTCTTAAATAGTATCTGAATGCTATATAAGATTGTTGTCAATAAATTAAAACGTTCTGTTCATTTTTCTTTGCTTTTATAGATGATTTATTCTCCAACTTTCATTTTTCTAAGTATATTTTTTATCGCTATTTCTGCCACAAATGAGTGTGTACCACCCAAAGATACAGTTGGTATGATCTTTGATGAAGATTCAGTCGGCACTAACGTCGATTGCATTATATTTCCTGTGGCAAAATGCGGTTGCGATAAGGGCACCAAATATTTCTATAAACCATATTTTTTAAACGATACTGATGATAATTCACTTGGCTATTTTTATTGGAATCGGAAGTAAACATATATATTTTTTTATTATTAAATTGTTGGATTTAGATTAGTTATGTCCATAGATACGGACTATGGGACATATAGTTGCGATCACTTTTGTCTCTGTGACGAAGATGGTGTCTGTTATTACCGTAATGATTCTACACTTCATTTGGAGATAGATTTTTTCCCGTTTTGTTACGGTGGGAGTTGCCATATTTTTGCTAACTTAATGGGTGGCAACATAGTTTCTGACCAAGGAGAAATTATTGAGCCAAATCCGACTGATAATATCACCGATGGTATACCATATCTAATTAAAGTGGCATCGGTTTCGTGTGGAGGATGTCCGAGTGCCGTAAGACAGGCTCAATGCAACGGAAAAACAGAAACACCACAAAATGGACAAGTTTTACAAAGGTAGTTGTTAAATTATCATTGACACAAAATAGCTACCGACGCGCGCCTTTTCGGCGCGCTTCGGCGGTTCATTTCCTATTTCAGTCCATCAAAATTCATTTTTTATGGTAAACAGTGAATTCATTTTTTCTTCTCTTTTATCCTTTCTGTCAGTTCTTCTTTTATTTTCATCTTGTCAGAATGTCTTTTCCTCTGTCGACCATCCTTCCTTTTTCCAATGCCAATCTGCCCATTTTATCTTTGTTCCTGCCAGATTTGTTGTTTGTCTTTCCTTGGCAAGACTGCCTTTGGGATCTGTCACAAATACTCCATCCCTTTTTTTAAGTTGTCGAAATTCGCATAGCATGTTCGAAAAATTTTGTGACCCGTCCTGACCCGCATCTTGGTGACCCGAGCTGACCCAACCCTACAGAAGTCGTTGAATCGATCCGAAAATCAAACACTAACAAAAACCCTATGCACAAGCAGCATTTAGACAAAAAGTAATGCGCAAGCAGTTCCTATGCAAAAAGGCTATGTGTATGCCGCTCCTAGGGAAAACCTATGAGCAGGCAGCGCCTAAACAAAAAGCCTGTGAGCAATAAAAAGGTTATTTGATCTGTTTTTGATGTCATTTTTTCTAACATAGATTTTCAGCATCAGAGAATCCAAAAATGACCAAATTTTCAAAATCACCATCCTGAGACTAAGGAGAGAGCCGAGCAAAATTCGAACTCTCGAAAAGCCTGAAAATGACTGTTTTTTGCACTATTTTTGCCTGTTCATGGATTTTTCGCATAGAGAAATCCAAGGATGACCAATTTTTTCAAAGTTGACCACTCTATAACCTTACAGGGATGGTAATTTTTTCTATTTTTGAAATAAAATTTTTAGATTCCCGGTTTATGAATTTTATAACACAGAAACTAATCAAACAGACTATACTATTGACATTTTAACTGATTCTATAATCAATTCGACTTTTGCCGAAGCTTATATAAGCATTGTTCAAGAATGTACGGATTCGGGTGGAACTCTTTCTAAAGATGGTGGATGCGGATTTAAAACATTCGATCGATATTGTCAAATACGTAATTTTGATAAACGCATATGTGAAGTTATGCATTCGGTCGACGCCATTCAGAATGAAATACAACAAATAAACACAAGGATTGCTATAGTAGCCGAGATTATAGGAATAATATGTGCGTTGGCAACAATAGTTTTGGTTATATGCAAGAGAAATGAGAAGAATTATTTAGGTGAGTACAGGGGTCAAAATTTTTTCTTGTTCCAATACCTTTCACTTGGGACAGCTTTTCCGAAGTAGTACTAAAAATCATGCATAAAAGAAATCTTAAAATTGCATGATTTTCCTTAGACCTCCCAAAGCCCCTACTAGCCCCCGCCGGCTATCAAAAACATCTTCCGGTCCCCAAAGCACCCGCCGGACCCCACAAACATACATGGGCAAGGGGGGTACTGTACCCCGTAATTCGTCGTATTGGGGGAAAAATTAATGGACCAATTCGTATTTTGACGGCGAATACGTCCAAAGCATATATATGAATTCGTATTTGATTACGATTTCGTATTTCCAATTTGTAGGGTCCAAAAAAATTCGTACACGAATTCGAATTTCGACTTTTTCGCCTGTCGACTTTTTTTTGGTTGACAGTAACCTTTGGGACTAATTCGTATTCTGGGGCCCAGTACCCCCTGATTGCCCATGTATGCCCACAAGCTCCCGTCAGCCCCCACCGGCTCCTGATTGGAACCGACCAGGCCTCCGAGAGTCCCCGGGGGCAGCCCCTTTTTGACCTCTGAGTGAATGTCGTTTTTGAAGTCTTCTACTAATATTTAATTTTAGACATACTTTGTATGATCGTGGCGATTATCGATATAATTTTCTTGCTAAATTCTTTACTTTTGGAGAATATTTTACCGTTTTATTTTTCTACTATTTATTGGAAACTTTATTACATAGCATTGGGCTATCCTTATAGTGATCCAGTTTGGTTTTGGTTTTCCTTTTTTCATCACCATCTGGGGCTCATCGTACTATATTTTCATGTGATTAGCGCTATTGCTTCCTCAAGCATAGAAACGTTGAAATCTTTAAATCAAGCGGTCTCTCTATATTTTCCGATATTTTTCAGGTAATTTTCAAGAGTTTAGTCCGGCTTCAAGTTGTCGTCGTACTAATGTACCTTTCTGTCGTACCGTGGTGATACAAAAAGGCGCCGGACTGTTTGGGGACGGACTTTTGGGGATGTGACATTTGGGGACGAAATTTAGGTTTTTTAAAATACAATTTTATTATACAGGGTGGCCAAAAAAAACTGGATTTTTGCGATTTTTCGAGCAATTTTTTGCAAAAAAATTTTTTTTAATTTTTGCAAAAATGACTTTTCTAGGAATAATTTTATGCGAAAAATCGATTGCGCACATTCCCGAAGCGTGAAAACGCTTCCTTGACCCTGATTCAGGGAAGGTGGTGGATGTATTGAAGCGAAAATCGAAAATTTTTCCCTGAATCAGGGCCAAGGAAGCGTTTTCACGCTTCGGGAATGTGCGCAATCGATTTTTCGCATAAAATTACCCTTAGAAAAGTCGTTTTTGCAAAAATTCAAAAAAAATTTTTTTGCAAAAAATTGCTTGAAAAATCGCAAAAATCCAGTTTTTTTTTGGCCACCCTATAGATGAGCAGGATTGTAGATGAAGTGCAATATACAAGTTTTCTGAGCTAGTTCACTTTGTTGAATTCACTTATCATAGTCCAAAATTCGAATTTTTTCTTTTAGGCTGCTTTTAAGCATGTCAAAAAAGTCTGCCTGATTTTCACAAAATCGTGTTTATTGAAACGATTTGTCATGAAGCATAAAATCAGGCAACAAATTTTGTGCTTCATGACCAATCGTTTCAATAAACACGATTTTATTGAAATCAGTCAAAGTTAGACATTTTCGACAACTCTTGTTGACATGCTTGGATTTTTTATAAAAATTTTGGGAAAAAATAAGAGGAGAATTAGGATTTGTCCGTTATGGAGGTGTATGCTTATTGGAAGTTATTCATCTTGAACTTGTATACCGTTTATCTTGATCGTTGAATTAATCCACAAATTTACCGGAAATCAAATGATAAAACAGCAGAGGGTGTAGAATAAATCGAAATTCGAAAAGCACACACAATTTTATCAGTTTATTCGAGTGCCACACACCTTTTGCGGATTAAGTGTCGGGGTGCAGCTGGGTATACATATATTTCGTCTTGTAAACTCGAGTTTTAATTTCCTCGGTATTTTTGACTGCCTAAAATGTCACGATATGAATTTCTCCATTTTTCTATCTTGTTTATATTTACAGTTGGTATCGGTAATAATTATTTATGTTAGTGGAAAACAGATTTTTTTATAGTATATACCGATAACCCACCATGTGCAAATTCGCAATACACTCGTTATTCAAATGGGAGATGTTATAGAGTAAGTACAGGATATTTAAAAAACCGCCATCTGGTAATTTTTTGGCGATAATTCTTTCTCTAAAATGATTCATTAGGGGTATTCGAGAAATCAATTGCGCGTATCGAAAAACCTTGAAAACGTCTCCTAGACCATGAAATGTATAAGATTTTCGTATTTTTCAGTTATTTCCTGTAAGAATTCCTACTTGAAAATGGGATATTTCATGATCTGGGAGGCGTTTTCAAGGGTCTTCGATGCGCGCAATCGATCTCTCGCATAAAAATATCCCTGAGTCATTTTAGAAGGAAAAATTTTTGCCAAAAAAAGACCAAAGGGCGGTTTTTTAGAACACCCTGTATATGTGCCCATAAAATTTGCATCCGGTTTTAGAATTTTTCAACGCCTATGAAAGTTGCTGAAGCAGAAGCAACTTGTCAGGCTGACGGTGCTCATTTGGTTTCTGTTCATAATATTACTGATAACGATGCGGTTGCATTAATTTCTGCATCTCTAGGCGACTCATGGCTCGGTTTAAATTGTACTTCTAATACAGAATGTTTTTGGTTTGATGGATCTGCCTATAACTATAACGATTTTGGTGGAGGTACATAGTAGTGATGCTTCGAAATCTGTTACATGTTTCAAAACATGTAACATGTTTTTTGAAATTCTACGGAACTTGTTACACTTATCCTTATATAGCTTTTTTGATGCATCCCTGGGTGGTTGTATGGCGGGAAAATCAGGATTAGTACTAACTATCTAGCTAATCCTGATCTTTCCGCCATACGACCACGCAGGGATGCATCAAAAAAGCTATATAAAAAAATTTCGACCTGGTTTTTAGAAATCGCGGATACTTTATTAGGCAATTGTGCTTATTATTCTGTGGATAGTAATGAATGGCAGTCTACGTCGTGTGTGTTTGAATTCAAAATTGCGATTTGTCAGTTACCAGAAATAGGTTTGTTCTAATTTGAAAAAACGAAAATTTTTCATTTCATTTTTTTCAGCACCATCTCAGTGTCCTACTTGGTACAATCTCAGCCCAGATGGTCGTTGCTATTATTTTAATGCGAACATGGTGTCTTTTGATCAAGCACAAAGTGATTGTGAATCAAAAAATGGAAATCTGGCTTCTATTCATTCGATTCAAGTGATTGAGCGGAAGAAGATTAGTGATGTTCAAAGTTACAAAGACGAAATTTGAAAATTCATCAAAAATTGAAAAATTCGTCAAAATCAGGGGGCGAAAATATGGGTGATGGCACCCAAAATTCACCCACCCATCACCCAGTGGGTGGTATCACCCACATCACCTATCACTCATGGGTGAATCACCCACTAGTGGGTGATTTGGGTGATCCACCCTGGGTTATGGGTGATGGCACCTTTTTGTCCCCTGGTCAAAATTGACGAATTTTTCAAAATTGAAAAATTCGTCAAAAATTGCAAAAAAGTTGCAACGAGAAACGATTTTTTCACCCTCGTGCGAATTTTGGGCACGAAAAGTTGTTCATGGTGAAAACTTTATCATCATGAACAAACTACCATGGTCGAAATTCGCATATTTATCGAAGACAATACAATACAGGGTGAAAAAAACCGTACTTTTGCGTTTTTTGGTGAAAATTTTTCAAATTTTTTTCAAAAATCACTCATAAGGGGGGCTCTAGGAACTTCCACAACGGAACTTTCACAACGGGGTCCAAAATGACATGCGGAACTTCCACAACGGTCGATTTTCTCTACTTTCTCGTGCTCAAAAGCAAAAAATTTCGTCATATTCGAGTTCCCCATATCGAAAAACCCCTGGATGCAAAAAATCAGCTGGAAAAATTTTTAAAATTCAATTTTTTAACCCTTTGATCTTCCGTACAGTAAAAATACTTTAAAAAAATTTTCAGCTAATTTTTTGTATCTAGGGATTTTTATATGGGGAAACTCGAATATGACGGAATTTTTTGCTTTTGATCACGAGAAAGTGGAGAAAATCGACCGTTATGAAAGTTCCGCTTTTTTGTTGTGGAAGTTCCTAGAGCCGATGGTTCTCTCTCTTTAAATTTATATTATTTGCCTTGTTTGTAGTCGTTTTGCTTATGAATCAAAGTAAAACATCAATATAACAGATAAGAAGGTTGAGTGATAAAAAATGTATCACAATATGCAAATGTTGATATAATGAATCATACTAAATGTTAAAAATGATCTAATTTTAGTTCTTTCTAGAATTCTAGCAAATCTGGCCGTATTTCTTCGTTCATTAATCGATTAAGGTCAAGCAAAACTTTTTGAAGAGTTGTAATCAAAGTTTTGAGCAAAGGTAGATGGGAATTGAAGTAGTCATCTCATAAATACAGTTTAAGTTTTTCCTTGGAAAATTGACAGAAGGAAATATTCGACAAGACGCAACGGATGGACGGACGGACATGGACAGATGGGCTTAGACAGACGGACGGATCTAGATAAACGGATGGACGGACCTAGACTGGTAAACGGACGGTCAGTCGGACGAACTGTTGAGCAAGAATGGACAAAGGAGTCTAGATGGACTGATGCACAAGCTAACGCGCTGCCAAAGGAAGCGTTTTTATCGACATGTAAATTTCGAGTCATCACAACAAAATTGATTAAAATGACATCATTGTATGAAATCACTTAAAAAATCATTTTTAGAGAACAAATTATACAAAAGTTTATTTTTTTCCATAAGAAATAAAATCACTTTTATTTTCTGATTCGACTTTATTATATTTAGCCTTGTTTTCTTTTTTCTTCGTTCGATCAGTTTTTCTTACTATAAGTAAGAATGACAGTATAAGTAAGCAAAATATACATAAAATACATAACATCACCAATAATTCTGGTATTAATATTAAGTTATCTTCTTCGGTTAAGTTATCAATTATTTTTAAGATCCGAAGTCGTTGTTCATCAAACTGAGTTTGAGCTAAAATATCTTTTATAGGGAGAATCAAGGATCATTTTTGAATCACCCTATAAAGGACCTCCATATGTGACGTTATGAGAGAGAGCAGGAGTAGTAATGTTCAAAGTGAGTAATGTTCAGGAGTAGTAATGTTCAATGATAAAAGGGTGTGATAAGTGATAAGCATTTTGTTAACAGTGATAGCGATTTTTGTGATAACGTTAGGACACACGAGTTATGTCGCACGGGAGTCTAGAGTCTTATCCACTAGGCCATGATTTTTTGTTTCTGCGAAACTTTTTTGCAAGTTTGGACAGCCGTGATCCGTATCTCGACGAAAAATTTTTTCCTATTTTTTTGAAAATGACCCTATTAGGGTAATTTTATGCGAGGAATCGACTATACACACTCTCGAAGCATGAAAACCCCATCTTTAACCTGACCCTGAGGGAATATGCATTTTTGGCCATGATATACATGGTTTTTTTAGTTCCAAAATGCATATTTTCTCTGATTCAGGTTAAAGATAGGGTTTTCACGCTTCGTGAGTGTGCGCAATCGATTTTTCGCATAAAATTACCCTAATAGGATCATTTTCAAAAAAAAATTTTGTGAAAAAACTTTTCGCCGAGATATTGGGTCGTTCAGAAAATAACCGGCTTTTGCAAATTCAATCGTATCGTTATAAAAATGACTCCTCTGGGAGTTTTTCTATGCGGGGAATCGAGTGCGCACATTGTCGAAACATGAAATGGTCTGTGTATTGAAACGAAAACCTGAATTTGAATTCCTGAAGGAATTTTTGAAAAATCCCACCGCCAATCGAATCGATAGAGCGCATCGAAAATCGGTAGTATCCCAATTTTCGTGAAAATCATATTCTTCGTTTTTGAGGAATAATGAATCATACCAGTTTTGCCATCTCTATTTTTCTTATTTATATCAGCACCACTTTGTAATAAATAACGAACAATTTCAAGATTGTTGTTGATAGCTGCTTTCATAAGACAAGTGTAACCATATTTGTTTTGACTATCTATATCAGCGCCATGTTTTAATAATAACCCGATAATTACTTTGTTATCATTTTTATTTTCTGAAGCATAATGTAAAGCATTGCTTCCAAAACTATTTTTCTTATTTATATCCGCACCATTTTGTAATAAATAACGAACAATTTCAAGATTGTTGTTGATAGCTGCTTCCATAAGACAAGTAACACCATTTTTGTTTTGAGTATCTATATCAGCGCCATGTTTTAATAATAACCCGATAATTACTTTGTTATCATTTTTATTTTCTGCAGCAAGATGCAAAGCAGTGTTGCCGTTGTTGTCTTTTGTATTTGGGTCTACATATTGCTCCAATAAAGTTCTAACCAGATCAATGTCATTTGTTTGAACTGCCGATAAAAGGCTAGGATCACAGATCAATGTCATTTGTTTGAACTGCGGATAAAAGGCTAGGATCAAGATGATAATACTACATACTAAGGCCGTATTGCCCAAACGTTTAACATTAAAAACGTTTTGATTGTTACCAGGCTGTGGGTTTTTAGGAATTTGTGCAGCTCTAAAAGTGGTACAATAGATTGAGTAGCAAATCAAAATGTGATTTTTCGATCAAATTTTTTCAAATTCGTGCCAAAATAACCATATATAGTGATGGGGTGTACTACAATGTTATCAAAAAGTTCTGTATATTTTTTATTTCATATTTTATAAGATATGACCATTTTAATATGAGTCTATTGTCAAAAAGCGACCTATACCGTATATCGAAACCTAATAAAGAAACCTATTAAATTTTTGGAATCAACATAGTCGAAAACCTAGGGTATATAGCGATTTTGAAGAAAAATAAGGTTGTTCAAAAATTCTGTAAGATCTACATTGATGCAAAGGTAGAAAATTACAGAAACTGTTTAAAAACAAGCTTTTTCAAAAAAACTTTTGCCCGTGGCGCTGGTTTTTTGCTTATTAGTAAGGATTTAAAGCAAAAACAATTTCGATGTGCGGATCGTGGCGATCAAAAAAAGGTCAAAAAATTTTTCCAACAAGTGTCCCCTCCTCGAAGTTAGGTATCTATCTACGCCACTGTGTAATGTCCTTATTTTTTATCCTAAAATCTTATTTTTTGAACCCACTGTTCTTATTTTTGAAAAATGTCGATGAAAACCCTGGCTAACAAATTAATTTTTTTTGTACGCAGTCCCAATGGGCTGCGTGAAATAAAAACGTTAAAAAATAGGTAAATTTGTAAAAGTTTGATATTTTTGAAATTTTTTTGAAAAAATTGAAAAACTATAAGGGAAGATCCTTGTATATTTTTTATACGGCCTTCGACAGGCTAATACATGAGGGGACCATTATATAAATTTTTCATTTTTCCAGATTTAGGGTGGTATGTGCCCCCCCCCCCCCAGTGCCCCCTAGCTCGGCACTGCGCGCTCTTATTCCGCATAATATGGCTGGTCGGGTACCCCCTCTAGGAAAGATTCTCCCTCCCTTCCATAATGCTGCTCTTAGGTTATAAAGATAGCTCATCCAATCATGTAGCATTTAATTTTTAAGACACGTATGTTCCAACCCATAGAAAAACGGCAAAAAGTGTGTGCCGACATATCGGAAAAATACCTATAAATTTTCTGCCAAAAATGAGGTGTT
>JAQGCP010002234.1:0-10741 GCA_034699885.1 Acrobeloides thornei | reverse complement strand
TGTCGAAACCCGAGTTTCGATTTTTTGACTAAAATTAATTTTTGTAAATTCTGATTCCATTTTCTTTTTTGTAAACTATTTTTTATGTAACTTTCATTTTTGAATTTGAAATGGCTTGTTTAGTCCTATTGCGACTCGACCTTTTTTGCTCGTTCCGCCTCGTACCTAGCGATCGACGCTCCTCCCATCTCCTCCGTCTGGCCTCGTCGAGCTAGCTCGGTACTTTTTATTCATTCATATGGTAACCAATTTGAACGGTCTGTTCGTATTTTTGTGTGAAATAAAAAATTATAAAAGTTCACTAGACACAACTCATCTAAACCTGAGGAAAAGGCAGGTTCTTGTCGAAGCTTACGTAGGAAAAGGACGTCCAGTTTCGACAAAGTGGGGGCTGAACTAAAAAGGTTCCCAAATTTCTACATTTCTCCATCTTCCTATCGACTAAAATTTTTTCTTGTTTTCTTGTCCAGAGGGCATGTCTGGACCAATTCGTCGTCAAATCACAAATAGTTTTAAAAACTTGAACACCGCACTCGAAAAATATGCTGACCATAGCTATCCTTGTTTCTACAATCGGAATGAAGACGAGGAGTCGAATTTAATTCGCCTTAAACGTGAATACAATGCATTAATGCTTGACATGAATAAAATAGCTAAACACACAGCTTCACTTGAGGAGTATCATAAGTTATGGAGTGAACTCATAGCCAAAGAGGCTGTAGCAAATCGCGATATAGAGGCTAAGGCTTTCGATGCCTACGTAACTGATAAAAATTATCTTGATCTTATGGAGGTCGGTAAAGAAAAAGCACTTGAAGCTGAGGCTCTCGCTAAAACTTATGAAGCTCTCACGAATCGTCTTGAAAAAAGCATCGATTTGACAAACCAACGCTCGCTTCTCTCGCCTAATAGAGTAGCAACTCCACCGCCCGCTCCAGCGTCAACTGCGGTTAGTTTTAAGATTAGGCCAGTCGAAATCAAGCCGTTCTCGGGTCGTCTTCGTGATTGGAGAGAATTTTGGAGCGTTTTCAAACACGCGATTCACGACAACCATAACATTCGAGATGTCCAGAAACTCATTCAGCTAAAGCAGCTGATGGATGGAGAGGCTAGAGACATTTTAAAAGATTACCCAACCGATGACGCCACCTATCACGTCTGCGTCGATCTTCTCGAGCGACGATACGGCGATAAGGCAACCATCGTTAACACCTTGTACACTGATCTCGAAAGGTTGAAACAAGCCGGCCGGGAAACAGTTAGTCAACGGACTACACTAGAAGAAATTCATCGCATAGTTCGACAGCTTGAAAATGAGGGTGAAAATGTGGACCAGCGTCATGTTTTATTTTTGGTTAGCCGAAAATGGCCTCCGCCGATTGTCAGAAAAATCGAAGAAGCTAAAGAGGCTAAGAAACACCCCTGGAATATGGAAACTATGTTGAAAGAGCTTGAATCTATCATCTCTATTAGTGAAAAAGTTCAAGATTTAGTCCAGATCGAAACTAAAAAACAAACTAAAGATAGCTCTAAAAATTTTCATCCTAAGAATGTCAAACATTTTTCTTCTCTCGGTTTAGAACGCATGCGACGTCCCTCCATAAGGCCAAATTTTCAACCTAGCCAACCGGCTAATCTTGATGCTAGCGCCTTCGTCGCACAAGAAGATGCCCAACATTCGAGCAAATTCAACCCAAAAAAGCACCGGCTTTGTGTTTATTGTAACGGCGAGCACTTTTCGGCCGATTGTTTTCTTCATAAGACGCATGAAAGTCGGGTGAGATGTTTGAGTTCCAAAGGTAGATGTACTCATTGCTTAAGCGATAAGCATAAAACTTGTGACCGAGAGTTAAAATGCTTCTTTTGCAGACAAAATCATCATCAAGCGCTCTGTCGATCGCACATAGAAAGAAAATTCGGTAAAAATCCATATGATAGCACAAAAAATATTCGAAAATTCGATCGCTCTCGACATCAACAGTCACAAAGGTTCAGCCAAGCCCTCAAAGGTTCCAGATCTGCCGTCTACTTGATCGATGACGAAAAAATTACCAATGAAGACGTCGAGATTATCGAAGAGGATGACGTCTATGGAATCGACGGGGATTATTCGGAATCCTACCCACCCGATGACTATGATGATGACGAAGGCGAGACAGACGTCTATATCAACGAATATGAAGGATCGGACGATGAGTTACTCCAATCTGACGTCTATAATACTTATAGCTCGCCGGAACTCAAGGCAAAAAATTCGAAAATCAATTCCTCGAATGTTGAATCTTGTGTTTTTCTCTCTTGCAACAAGGCAAAAGTCGTTAATCCTCAAATCCCTGAGCTCGCGCAATGGACAATGGCATTTTTTGACAGCGGAGCCGCGCCACATAATTGGATTACCAAGAACCTAGCCAGCAGGCTCAACTTGAGTGGCAGATCTGTAACAGTGACCGTTCACACCTTCAACTCTAAAGAGCCATCAACGCACGAAAGTGAAGTGGTGACACTTGATCTCTTATTAGAAGATGGTAAAAAATATCCCCTTACACTACGAACTGTCGACCGCATTACACCTAAGCCGATCAAAACGGTGATAACCGACTCAAAAACAAGTGGTTTCAACCCTCAAGATAAGTACCTCATACCGACCGAGGTCACGCCGGAAATTTTAATTGGCCAGAAAGATTATTACAACCTCGTCAAATCGAATAGAATTAGGGATCTGCCTTCTGGTTTCAAACTTATCCCGACGCGTCTCGGATCGATGATCGGCGGTCAGGGATTAGCCGAGACTTCATCGGAAAAGGTCGAATCACAAGTCGCATCCATTTTTATGATACACTCTGAGATTGCTTCGGTTTTCAAAGTTTGTCGACCAGAAATCGACAAAAAAGTGACAGAAGTCGAATTTGATCGAAACACACAAAATCTCGACATGCTTTTAGAGGACTTTTTCACTCTCGAAGGGGTTGGAATTCTCGATTCTCCATCCTTGAATAACGACGACATAGCTTTCGAAGCTTTCATCAAATCCATCCGTCGTGACGTTGTGGGCCGATACGAAGTTGGATGGCTTTGGAAAACACCTAACCCTAGCATACCGATGAACAAAATGTTAGCTATCGGAAGGCTCCAAGCTTTGTGGAAACGCTTAATAAAGCGCCCAGAACTCCTACAAAAATACGATGAAAATATTAAAGAGCAAATTAGACTAGAAATTATTGAAAAAATTGCCACAGATGTTCGAGATGGCCCTATACAATATCTACCCTATCACGCGGTAGTCAAAGAAACTCCGTCGGGCACTAAGCTTCGAGTCGTCAACGATGCTAGTGCTGGTAGTAAGTCGCTTAATAGTTTTATGCATCGTGGAAAAGTTCTCCTACCAGATGCTTGTGGTCTTCTCTTGAGATTTAGGCTTCATAAAGTCGTTGTTTCGGCCGATATCGAAAAGGCGTTTTGGCAGCTAGCCTTAAAGGCTCCCGATCGCGATTGTACGCGGTTTTTTTGGTTGCGTGACCCTCAGAGGCCTCCGGATCCGGATAATCTCGAAATTTTTCGCTTTAAACGCGTGATATTTGGTGTCATTTGCTCCCCAGCAATTTTGGGAGCAACGATTTGGTACCATTTGAGGACCTATTATCCACATGTAGCTGAAAAAATAGCTCGAAATACCTATGTCGATAATGTTTTTCTGTTTTGTGATAGCATCGAAGAGGCTAAAGAAATGTGTGCATTAGTTAGAAAAATTTTTCTTGACGCATTAATGAATTTACGCGATTTTTTATCAAACGAAAAAGCAGTTATGGATTTTTTACAATCGGAAATTTCTTCAAAAGAAAAAGTCATCAAAATTTTGGGCATCACTTGGGATTCGGTTTTAGATTTTTTAATCTTAAACGTTCTACCACCAACCGATATTAGAGAAAAATCTCTCACAAAACGCATCGTTTTGAAAGACATCGCCAAACAATTCGACCCAATGGGCTTATTGAACCCTGTTTTCTTGTCCGCCAAACTTTTCATGCAAGAACTATGGCGCCAAAAGGTGACCTGGGACGAGCCGTTAAACCAATATCTCATTGCTAATTGGCGTGAAATCACTGCAACTTGGTCTGGACGGAAATTTGTGAGTAAAAGAAACATCGGCGGTGACATCAAAAATGCAATCTTGAAAGAAGTGCATATCTTTTGTGATGCGAGTAAAGATTGTTTCGCGATGTCAGCCTATCTCAAAATTCAGTCAAAAGATGGTTCGATCAAGAAAAATTTGGTTTTTTCCAAAAGTAGAGTTAAACCTCTCCCAAAAATTGACAAAAAATTAAGAAAATCCAAAAAGTTGAAAGACGATGCCGCCAAACCCAAAGAATTTGAAAATGGTTTGAGTATCCCTCTTCTTGAGCTTATGGCTATGCTATGCGCCTGCCGAGCGGCCTCTTATCTTAACAAAGAGCTTTGCATTGAAAAATTAAATTTTTTTGTCTGGACCGACAGTCAAGCGGTACTTTATTGGGTTTATTCGCCGAAAGTCCTTCGGCCATTCGTCGAAAATCGAGTGCGGGAAATTAGAAAGCTCCAAAAATCACTTGATTTGACACTTTTTTATGTGCCGACGGATGAAAACCCCGCTGACATAGCCTCGAGAGGTTCCACTTATAGCGATTTGATTTTCAATCAACTATGGTGGTTTGGGCCAACCTTTTTACGTCTCCCACGAGCCGAGTGGCCAGCTCAACCAGAGATCAAAGAACTCCCGCCCGAGGTACAAGAGACGATCGTTCTAGCCTTCGAGGCTGAAGACAAAATTCCTCAAAAATTTTATTTTCCCATAGACGAAAAACGCTTCAGTAAATACTTCAAATTAGTTAGATCTGTTGTCTTTTGTCTTCGATTTTTAAAAAAATTGATGAAAAAGGTAAAACTGCCTGAGACGAAAATTAATAAGTTTATAAAAAGTGTCGAGCTTGACGGGAAAATCAGCGGAAAAGAACTTTTAACAGCGGAAAAATTGCTCGTAAAAAAGGCTGAAACAGAATTTCCACCAAAGACTGAAGAAATTATCAAATTAGGACTGTACCTAGACGAAGATAACATCTATTGTTCTCGTGGTCGACTCGAAAATAGCGAACTTCGCCCCAATGCAAAATTTCCTATGTTTTTGCCGATAAATAGCTATCTTGCCGAGCTCGTTACAGAATACTTCCATTGTCAAAATTTTCACGCCGGCGCCGTGCAAACTTTAGCCGACTTACGCAATAAATTTTGGATTCCTAGGGGTCGAGACTCCGTGCGAAGGTTGATTCGTCGTCGATGCTTCGTATGCAAAAAATCAACAAACCCTCCATTCTCTTTGCCTCCTATGGCACCACTACCAGCTAATCGAGTTAAAGTTTTTCGATTGTTTAGCCATCTAGGGCTTGATTATTTTGGACCTGCTCTTATTCGAGATGAAAATGGTCAAACCAACAAAATTTGGATTTGCCTTTTTGTTTGTTTTGTCGTTCGTGCTGTTCATTTTGAAGTCGCTCTTGATAATAGCGCAGAGAAATTTTTGAATTGCCTAAGACGATTTGTCAGCCGATTTGGCTCTCCTGAAACAATGACATCTGACAACGCCTCGGGTTTCAAGCTAGCTAATCGCTCTATCAAGACTGTCTTTGAAGAATTTTCATGCCATCCTGAAATCAGCGCTTATTGTGCCAAAAAACAAATCAGATGGCATTTCAACGTTGAACGAGGACCTTGGTTTGGCGGCCATTACGAGAAATTTGTCGATCTTGCCAAACGGTCGCTAAATAAAATGATTGGACGAAATCTTTTAAGCCTTGAAGCTTTGCAAACTTTATTGCTCGAATGCGAAGGAATCATTAATTCAAGACCTCTCACTTATGTATCTGACGACCGAGATTGTTTTGATATTATTCGACCATGTGATTTTTATAGCCCAAAAATGGAGCTCGCTCTACCCGATTTAACTTTAATAGATTTTAATGACTTTTATTTTCCCACAAGCGACGACTCTCGACGGCGTTTATTAGCTCTTTGGAGCTCTAGTCAAAAATATTTACAACGTTTTTGGGATTTTTGGTTAAATTACTATATAAAATCTCTACGTGAGCGACACATTCGTCTGCATCGCCATCCATGGTACGAAGCACACCGCGAGCCAAAGATCGGAGAGGTCGTCCTTTTGATCGCTGATTACACTCCTAGGAATTTATGGAAGCTAGCAAAAGTGCTCAAAGTGAAAAGAAGAATAGACGGCTACGTCCGTTCGGCGACTATTCTTACACCGAACAAGAACAAATTAAATCGACTAATCAATATGCTCATCCCGCTTGAATATTTTGACGAAGAAAGAGCAAAACATACTGTCGTTGAGCCGCCACCATCGGAAAAAATTGATGGGAACGGAGAGAAGATGCCAGTTATCAACATTTCGAATCAAAACACAGAAGCAGATGTAGCACCAATCGTTAAACCTCGCCATTCATACAACCTTCGCAACAGAAAAAACGCGGGAACTTTCTTCTTTCTTTCAATCGTCTTTGTGCAAATTGTTTCGATTCAAGGCGTCGAAATGAAAGAAACTTACAATTTGCTCCCTCCTTTTTTCAAACCTTCAATTTTAGCTTTCATAGCCTTTCGTCATTTTCTCGGTCATCCAAACAACATTTATTGGCCGACTCTTGCTTGATCTCAAACGTCGGTACAGCTGCCAAGTCTGCATTTTGATTCTTTTGATACTTATTTGTTCGACTTTTAGTGCTTTAGTCACTCCAATTGTCGCTTCTTGTTCAAACATTGGCATCGATTTAGCGCTCGCCCCTAATCTCAAGCAAATCCGAGTTTGTGCGAAACCGTTTTGCTTCGAGAAAAATCATCCGAGCTCTAACGAAGCCGTCCGATTCCCGAAGTCCATCCTCCTCTACACACAATTCGTCGACATCACGTACTGGATGGACAATAATATCGAAGAAGGTCGTTACTCGGTAACCTGCCCATCTCGTCAAGCCTGCGACTTGATCGACTGCTATTTATGCTTAGAATTCATTTCTAATCCTACCTGCTATCCTTATTCAGTCCTACTCTTGTTAGCCTTTCTAATTTACGTGATCTTGTCCATCGCCTATATGACTATTCGAGCTATCTTAGCCATTCTCGGCTGCTTTATCGACATTGGTTTCCTGACTGCCCGGTTAGCTTACCATTCGGCTAGAGCTTTGAACTCATTTCTCAATCTTCTCAGACGATTTTTGCACACCATTACCCTCAGCTATTGTAAAAAACGAGTCTTCAAGCCTATCAAGAGGAACAATCACGATGACGAAATGCCTCTTCAGATCGTTGCCGACCGCCGACGTCACAGCATCCGTGATCAAATCTTAGGTCTGATGCACCTCGCATGTTTGTTCTCGGCTCTCCAGACGGCTCATTGCACGGATTGCAGCGAGACTACCTTCTTCGTCGCCGATTCCACTGTATGCAAGCGTGAAGGCTCCATCCAAGAATGTAAAATTTCGTCTTCGACTATCATCACAGTTCCACCTCATGGTCAAACTTCGTGCTTTATGGTTCGAGACCATGAAAATAAGCCGATAGCCACTATCGAGCTTAAATTTGGCGAAATTGAGATGACTTGTCGCGCTGTGACGCACCACGTCACGCGAAGTTTTGCATTAAAGCACGTGGACGAGAAGCTATGTGCGGCTGAAGGAAGTTGCAAAGGTTCCAAATGCGCCGACCTGAAGCCCCATGAGTCCATTCCCGAGCTCGAGCTGGCTGCCGATAAAGTTGGTCACAACTTTTGCGTCGAATCTTGCGGCTTTTTTTCATGTGGATGCATCACTCCAACTTCGGGCTGCCTCTTCTATCGTGTATACGCTGAGCCGACCGATGACGTGAGCAGCTATGAAGTCTTCCACTGCCCATACTGGGACACTCGTGTGCCAATCGAAGTGATGATCGTGACGAACAACTGTACCGAGAACTTCACTATGGATTTGTATCCGGGCGAAAAATGGTCCTCGACTGACATCAAAGCGACCCTAGCCAGCCAAATTACACCTCATTCGTCGCTTTTAGACTCATTCTTCATCTCGAACGGGACGCACATGGCACTCTTGAATGAAGAACTTTTTGAAAATTCAAAAATCTTCTTTTGCGCTACGTATAGCAAGGCCTTGTCCTTCCAATGCACATTCGACCCTCGAGGTTGCTTATGTAATGCAGCCGAAAAGCGAATGAACTGCATTTGTCCCGACGTCAAGTTCAAATCGGCTTTTGATACCGCGTTGTTACCGCTCGTCACTCCTTCTATCGTGTTGAACAAAAAATCGAACACCGTTTCGGCTAGCTTCACGCAAAACACAGCGCTAGAAATTCAATTAGTCTTCAGAGAATATATTCTCTCTAGCTTGGTCGACTCCACTATCTGTCGCGTCATGCCGATTGAACTTCGAGGGTGCTATCGATGCGACAACGGGGCTGAGCTCGAACTCCAGTGCGTAGCAGACAGCAATGGGGCTTTAGCGCATGTCGTTTGTCCATCCGTCGACTTTTACGTCACTTGTGGCACCGACGGTTCTCGCCACATCAGGAGACTTGCGATCGTTCGAGCTTCGATTTCGGAAGAGTGCGTCTTGACTTGTTCTGGTGGCGATACGCGTTTCACGCTCCAAGGGGTTCTTTACTACATGCCTAACCAAGATGGAACCTACCGATGGCATCAGGGAAGAGGTGGCTTGCTCATTTACCACATGGATTGGCAATTTTTGATTGATTGGATCCTAAGCGACTGGAGACGTCTTCTATTTTTAGCGATCTTTGCTTTCTATGCCATCTCGATTCCTATTACTTATGTTTGCTGTCAATACCGAATTCTTGGTGTCGTTGGCAAATATAAAAACTACTAGATGCCCTCGAGCCTTAGCTTTTTATAGCTCTATAGATGTATTAATTTTTTTTTGCTTTCAGCTTCATTTTTCGTTTCTATTGATGCTTTTTAAAGTTTATTTTTTAATAAGTTATTTTTCTGTTTATATTCTGTTGCTCCTCCCTTTTTGGCATATCAAGTTTGGCTTGTACCTAAACATCCAACGAACACTAGCGCCGCCCACGCGCTCGGCCTTTAAATAGTCTCCATGGCTGACATTTTGGCATTCCTGGACGATTTTAGTGCCATTCGCGCCTTATATTGAGTTTTATTTTCATTTTGGTTGAAAATAGATTTTAGAAATTTATTCTCAATGCGCATCGTAGAAAATTCATCACGTTCAAGCAATAGGGCTCGCCCCTACCACAGTCCGTCTCCTAGCTACTATGACAAGTATAGAAAAGGTGCTGAACAACGCATCAATTCTTATCGAGATCGCCGACCACGAGACTTGGCCAGTGCTCCGAAGGAAGTACGTGACTTCTACACCCTACCCTGCTTCCTCTATCTTGACAAATATTCCAAGAACAAGCGACCTGGATGCCTCTTCGCTTGTAAAGAATGGTTAGAAGATTCCGAAGGCCACCATCCGGACTCCTGTTACGAGTTCAAAACAGTTGATTCTCGAGTTGCTCGTGCCAAAGCCAACCATCTCTGCGAGGACTGCCTCTATGCCGAGCATGATGGTCCCTGTTCGACAGTCGTTACATGCTCCCACTGTGCTAGAAATCGAAAAAGGAAGCACCTTAAAGAACTCGCCAACGATCATCACCGGTACAAATGTCCATTCCGTTTTGGCTCACTCGAACAGAAGCGCAAGTATGTGATTCGCTTTGGTCTCGAGAACGAGTACTCCAATATACTTCAAAACGCAGTCGCTGAAACGCCCTGTTTGGTTGTCAAAGCACCATCCGCCAATGACCGAATCAAATCGCTCGTTGTGGTCGTTCACAATGACGACCAAGAAAACAACCCACCTCAAAGGATGCCTTCCGTTGTCGTTGATCCAAAAGGCTTAGCATCCTGTGTTGAACAAGAGCATGACTTTCAGTTCAATTATCGAGTTGCCGAAAACTGCCAGTCCATGATGAAGCGGATCCACCGCTTTTTCAACAAATTTCACGTAAAGAACATCGAGAAAGCAGCTGACTTTTTCTACGACATCGAACAGTCGATTGCTAAGAAGAACCTCACCAAGGATCGACTTCACGACCTGGCCGAATTGATTCATGAACTCAACCTCACCCGGCTCTGCTTCTCGCTGTTTGTAGCTGAAACTATGCTCGACGAGATAGACTATGACAGTCTGAAGGGTCATCCGATAGAAGAAGAAGTCGACGAAATCTCTACCCAGGCTCGTAATATGCTCCGGGACAATCAGTTGACGCTTGAGGCGCTTGTCGAAGAGATCCGATCGAGTAGCACCAAAGATTTTTACAAACTTCGCTAATTTTTACAAACTTCTTCGAATTTACCGGCTCCACGCAGCTCCGAGACCCAACACCGATGACCCGACCGAGGATGACATCGTCGTTACTGCCGAGTTCACACTTATCTCCGGTGAAATGGCTAGTTTAGTCACCTCTGTGCCGAAAATCGGTCAACCAGCGAAGAAGGTTGACGAGACTCTGGAATTATTGACGTCTTCAGAAAACTCTGGCCTCGACACTTCAATTTAAAACTAAAAAATTCAACTTCTTTATTTTTTTTGTTTTTTCTCCTTTTTCCCGAGTGTCGAAACCCGAGTTTCGATTTTTTGACTAAAATTAATTTTTGTAAATTCTGATTCCATTTTCTTTTTTGTAAACT
>JAQGCP010002233.1:0-10742 GCA_034699885.1 Acrobeloides thornei | reverse complement strand
TTCCGCGTCAATTTTTACTCCTAGGGGGTGTGTTTCTATAAAAATTTTAACGTTTTTACTTCGGCCTTTGGAGTCAATGCTTCCCTGGATCAGAGTGATCCAGGGAAGCATTTTTTTACAAAGCAGCGGCTTCGTGGCCACAAGGTCGCAGGTTCGAATCCCGTTTGGAGCCAATTAGTTTCAATTAGCCAATAGTTCTAAATTGGCTAATTTGGAACCAAATTGGCTCCAAGCGGGATTAGAACCCGCGACCTTGTGTCCACAAAGCCGCTGCTTTGTCACTGCACCACCGAGGCAAATTTGAGGTAAAATTTTCATACCAAGTTGTTAAAATAAAACGAATTTTGTTCTTGGCCAGGAACTTTTAAAACAACCTAATATATATGAGCTATATTTTGGCTGTAAGGTTTCACGATAGAGCATGTAGTTGCCAAGTTTGTTTGAATTTTTTACTTTGCTATTCCTTTATTTTAGTAAGTTCTTACTCTTTTTTATTTATTCTTACTTAAATTTAGCCTGTAGTAATACACGCCTTCTGGTTCTGTTTTATAAGAAATTGAAACTTATGTTTAAAATATTACATTAATCATTTTTTAAAATGATTATTCTTAATTTTTATAAATAATAAATTTTATTCTACACCATTAAATATAAAACATCTTATAAACTAGTCTAAAGTTTGTTAACGGAAGTATGACATCTCTTCGCCTGACTGCAGAAATCTGTCAAATTTCGCAAAATTTTCTCAATTAGCTTGTTTTTGTAAGCATTCATAGCATGATGGTTAACAGAGGTCAAGCTTGTATTTGCACAAAATGGTTTTTTCTAACAACCTTGTTGCTAAAAATGATCTGAACTAGTTCTATTTCCTAGTCTTGGCTTCTTCCGCTTCGAATTTTGACATATCCTGACCTCATGCAGACTATGAGTTAATATATAAATGCTCAGAAGAATCTTAGGAAGTCATTCAGGAAGTTTCCAAGAGTTTCATTATGGCTAGAAAATCCATTACTGGAGCTTTGTTAGTGGTTGTAATTTTTGCATTTTCCCATTTACTACAGGTATTTCTATGTGATAATATAATAAAGAAAGTTGGTTTTAGGCATCTCCTTTACACAAAAGACCTTCAGGAAAATTTGGCCATCCGGGTCCTAGACACGGTCCACCTGCCCGTGGGCACGCAGGTGGAAGACAAGAAGATTGTGGTTCTTGTGGTCCCGGTGGTCCAGGAGGATCTTGTGGTCCTAATGGTCCTGGTAACGGTTGTGGCCCTGGAGGACCTGGTGCCCAACGATGCCCTCCCGGTGGTCAACAAAGATGTCCTCCCGGTGGTCAACAAAGATGCCCTTCAGGTGCTGGTTACGGTCCTGAAAAATGTCCTCCTGGAGCTCAAGGTGGTACCAGTTGTGCTGGTGGGCCAGGATGTGCTGGTGGAGCTCAAAGATGTCCTCCTGGAGGAAAACAACGCTGTCCTCAGGGTGAACATGGTTCCTGTCCTCCAAATGCAAAATGCTCTCCAGAAATGTGCGGACCGGGAGGACCTGGTGGTCCTGGCGTTCGTGGAAAACCAGGAAGGCGTCACAGGCAACATAGATCTGTAGAAACTGAAACATTTACTACGTTAGAAACTACCACTATTTCCTCAAATAATACTTTGGACTCTAAAAATATGACTCTATCCAATGAAACAGCTATCGATACCCTTACTCCACCATATTATGGTGATAACACCACAGCTGTGAGAGTAAAAAGAAATGGTTGTGGGTGTTGTGGTTGCGGGTGCTGCTGGTAAGTTGTTTTAAATTTTTGTTAATCAAATTTGTTTAGTTGCAAACCTTGTTGTTGCTGTTGCTGCCCTTGCTGCTGGTAATTTTAAATATTTTCCTTTTCTAGATAAAAATATTATTCAACAATATTTTTAGCTGTTGTTGTCCTTGCTGTTGTTGCTGTCCATGCTGCTGGTAGGGTTCTTAAATTTTATATCTTTTTTAATCATCAAAAAGAACCCTACCTTCAGTGGCGTAAGCAAAGGGGCGAGGGGGGGGAGTAGGTGCTCCCTAGTGGGCCAAAATTTAAAAAAGCTCTACAAATAAGGATCCCCTTTATGTTTTTTGGGAAAGTGCCGTTCCCCCTAGCTGACCTTTCACCCCACTGCTTCAGTCAGTGACTAAAAATGGATTGGGGGGATAACAGAACTTTTGGATCACCCTGCATTTTAAACCAAAATGCGATATTCTTGCAGTAAATTTTTTATTTTGAAAATTTTAGTTGCTGCAAACCATGTTGCTGCTGCTGTAAATGGTAACATATTGATAAGTGTTAAATTTTTAAAAACTTTTAGTTGTTGTTGCCCATGCTGCTGTTGTTGTTGCAAACCTTGTTGCTGTTGCTGGTAAAAATTTTAATAAAAATTTGCCAAACAACAAAATTTAGCTGCAAACCATGTTGCTGTTGTTGTTGTCCATGTTGTTGTGGATGTGGATGTGGATGCTGTGGATGTGGTGGTGGCCGTCGCCGTCGTGCTATTGCCAACCTCACCCACAAACTTATGGATAAACAAGCTAAAATTCTCCGGTATTTGAAATTCGAGAAATTCGTTTACTTATTAATTTTAGAGCCTCCGCTGAATTTATCGCTTTTTCTAATACTACATCTGAAGCCACTACTCCTTTCACTAGTACTACCGTTGAAGCAATGAGTATATCTACCCCTAAAATTCTTACACATGCTGAAATTGACAGTTTTGGGCGCACAAAAAGCTACGGGTCTTTGGCTATAGGAAATGGTGAAAACTTCAATCTTACCTTATCTATAGCTACTAAAAATTAATGAAATTTTTTTGTATTTTTAAAAAAATATTTATTGTTTATTTAAATATTTTATAATAATATTTTTAAATTTAATACAAAGGTAATATATAGTAACAGGAGGCCGAGCGCTAACGCGCTTGGAGGTAGGATTTCAAGATAAATTTTCCAAATCTAAGTTTCTTAAAGCTAAATTTAAGTAAATTACTTAAATTTAAGGAAAAATGGCAACCCTGCTCGGAGGGAAAAGGTGAGTGTGAAATTCTCCCCTCTGGGCGATTTACACACCCACCTCTTCTCTTTTCGAACGCTTTTCACACTCCCCTCTGGGCTTTCGATTCGACCCTTTCCTGCAGTCAAAATCAAAAAATTCTCTCAGATTTGAGTTCTACATGTCGAAAAATCCCTGAGTGTAAAACATCATTCGATTTGAAGAACTTTTGAATAATGTAATATGTATTACTTTTACCCTAAGGGCAAAAAATTGAAAAAAATCAGATTTTGGTGTCTATCGTCTTCTCCCATCGTCCTCTAAAACTTTGGCTTTATCAGGGTTTAAATCAAGCGCTCACGTGATCATCTATGCACACAGACAGACACACAGACCTTACACGTTTATAGTAGTAGGATTACCGTATACTACTACTATAAATGTGTAATGTCTGTGAGTTTATCGGACGATCTCAGGAACACTTGATTTAAACCCGGAATGTTAATACTAAAGTTGTAGGGGACGATGATAGAAGACGATTGACACCAAAATCATCAAAATCGGGAACAAACAATTTTTTCACTTTTTACTCCTTGGGAGACCAAGGTGAAAAATTGAATTTCCAAAAAGTTCTTCAAATCGATAATTTTTTATACTCGGGGGTTTTCGGGTATCACTCGGGACACGAGACCAAAGGCCGAGGGTAATAACTCGGAATGCGGGGCCGAAGGCCAAGCGCCGCAGGTAATCACTCGGGGTGGGGGGAGAAAAACTCGGGACGTGAGACCGAAGGTTTTGTAGGTAAATTCGTTATGACAATTTTTTACAGGCAAATTCACTATGAACAAAGCTGATCACTATACCGTTGTTAGTGGCAAATGATATTTCGAAATTTGAATTTTTAAAACTGGATTCTTTTTCTTAGATAATAGATAAAAAATTATCTTTGATTAAAAAATAATAAAAATATTTAATATCCACATTTGAAAATCATAACAGAGACATGTTTAATCTTTAACAGAATAAAATGTTGTATTTCATATGAAACTCTTGAGCCAAAACTTCTACCAACCACACAATGCCATGTTGGTCCAAATTTTTGTTCAAAAGTGTCTTTTATATAAGCTGCTATATCCTAAAAGATCAGTTTAATGGTTATCGTTGGCTGTGATTAGGAACATAGAGTTCACCGCATAAAAATGGATATGCAAAAAATTTCATGAATTTTTGACAACAAAATTTTAAAAAATGACTTTTGGGCGCGGGATCAAACCCGTGTCTTATGAATGAAGACCGAGCACGTTAGCCAATTGTCCATGGGTCAAACCCCAAAAATTCGGGTTTTTGTGTCGATTCAGGGCAGGACAGAGACCGAAAATGGGCCCCCTATTGGCCAAATCTCCCTCGGCCCCGGCTCCATGGGGCCAGAGCCTTACGGCCCGCAAATAAAAATTTTTTCTCATGGGAAAAAATTTTTATTGGTCAAAACTACTTCATTTTTTATTTTGAGAAAATTCGAAAATTTTTCCAATTTTCCCACGAGAAATTTGTTGGGAATTTTCCCATTCCCATGGGAAAAATTTTTCCTCAAATTGGGAAAAATGTTCGAATTTTCTCAAAATCAAAAATGAAGTAGTTTTGACCTATAAAAATTTTTTTCCATGGAAAAATTTTTATTTGCGGTCTGAAGACTCCAAGGTCCCCTCGGACGACCATGGGGGCCCGGGGCTTTGGGGCCTCGGCCTTATTCGGTCTCTGATTCAGAGTTGAGCAAGCGTTTTCATGATTTTTCAATTCGATTTCTCGCGAAAAGAGAGAGATAGAAAACCCTCATAGGGTTATTTTAGAAAAAAAATCAAAAAATTTTTTTTGAAAATTTGGTCGAAAACTCGCAAAAATACGGTTAAAATATCATTATCGATAAATTTTGTAAAATACATCCTAATACATAGGTTGAATTTACGAATTTGAAAAAATTTCCTAGATGGCTCAATGGTAGCATGTTGGCCTCGGCTCAACAAGTCAAGAGCTCGACTTCCTCTTGCGGCGAATAATTTTGTCTGCAAAAGTACTATTTTTGAGAAAAAATCATGTATTTTAACACTTTTACTTCATTTATAACGAATGTAAAGTATTTTTCTAGAAAAATTCGATATAACGACACCCCGTTTGATTTGACATAACGACCCCTCCCTGGGGGTGCTGTTATATTGAGGTTTGACTGTAATTCATTATTATTCTGATTCAAATCATATAATGGTTTAAAACATCACTGGTGATGATTGAAGAGGCACATAGGATTTTGGAGTCGAGTTTACTTTTAGAAATAAGATCAAAATTTACTTTATCCTCAACGTATTTTTTCTGAGCTTCTTTGGCAATTTCTATACTTTCAGCCATCAAATCCGGGTCCATATCAGTTTCTTTAATCTCAACATCATCGAATTTAACATGCATTTTCTAATAAAACATAGAAAACGCAATAAAGAGAATAAATAAAACTCAGCAATAAAGATCGAACCACAAGGAAATAAATATTTTTCTCAGCTTGTTTTAAAAATTTCCAGCAAAATCCACTCGAGATCAATACTACGTCAGGGAATGATTGACTGGTAGAAATAAAAAATGAACTGCTCATCTTCTCGAAACAAGGCTCATGGCGAAAAAATCAAGCACATTTGCCCTTTCAACTCTTTAAACCTGGTCATTATTACTACGAATAGTTTTGAAAAAACTAACTTAATCTTTATGATGAAAATTTGTGTATTGCTAAAAAAATTTGTGTAAGATACACAAAACAAAAAAAACGCTGGGCGGAAATTGATAAGATTAGACAAAAAATGGATTTCTCTGCCAAAATTCTGTATTGAAACGAAATCTTGCTCGGGAGAGAATTCAAAATCATAATTGCTTGCGCTCTACCTTTAAGTTTTTCGTTTTTAACTCATGAAAATGCATGCCTGACCCTGATTCAGGGAAAGGGTTGGGGTATTGAAGCAAAAATAAAAAAATTGATTTTTCCGGGAAAATCAGATATTCCCGAAAAACAGATTTTCCCATAACATATATACTGAAAAAACTGCATCGAAAACGGCCATTCCTAGCTGGAGAACGAGCTTTAAACTTTTCAAGTTTCAAATGCGCAAGTATTTACTCTACAACCTAATATATTCTTATTTCTAATAAAATATTGTTATTCGTTGAACTTAATATCACAACACAAACGCTTTAATCAAACACGTTAATTTATTTATTAAATAAAAATATTTGCACTTTGTAATACTTTGATAACCCAAATAAACAATTTAATATCCTTATCTTAATTCTCGGAAGGGACATTCTGAACGTTAAACAAGTTTCTAATCACTTTGTTTACTTTATCATCCTCATGCATAACAAGTTTTTTGTACTTTATCATCATTTTTTTATGACTGAACTAAATAGCAAGTGGGTGGGTCGATCTAAAACAATCACTTTTATTCATGGATAATTCTAAATTCAGGTTCTAAATTCAGAGGTTTCTAAAAGTCTATATTGTAAATTTAAAACTTTCTCACAAATTTTCTTGAACACAAATTTCTTTTTTAGGTTTATTCTTCACAACTAAAATTATTTTTTTATAATTATGGTAACTTTTTTTATTTGGCCTTTTTGGGGATTTACCTTCTAACTATAGGGTAGCACATAAAATTGGATTTTTTATGTTTTTAGGACCCGGAAATTTATTTTTTTATAACGACTCTTATAGGTGTCTCTAAAAACGGCACCTCTAGGGGGTAATTTTGTGCTGATAATCGATTGCACGCATTACCTAACCCTGAAAATCTTCCCTTTCCTCTAACAAGAGCGAAAAATGACAACTTTCGTTTCAAAAACCGAATTTTTCCTTGAATCAGGGTCAGGGAAGCATTTTTAGGGTTCGTGAATGCGCGCAATGGAAATTTCACTTAACCCTCATCCGACCTCCTAGGGTCCATTGGACCCCTAACAAATTGAAGTGGCCATATCTTTTGTTTTTTGTTTGCACAATAAGAGATCTTCAGGATCTAAGTAGTACTTGAAATGAACTTCCATATTCAATAATTGGAATAAATTCTATATGAGAAAAATGTTAAATTTTTTGTCAGAGATTCAAAACCCGAGCTTGTACCTTCAATGGACCTCAGAATTTTGAAACTCTGATCTCGGGCTCCCATAAAGTTTTTCAGACGCGGTTTTTTAATACACATAATTTAATCATGAAAATATTTTATTTTTTCAGCATATTTCAAAATTTATTGACTTCAGGTTTTCCTTTTAATGAATTTTTCAAAAATATGCAAATTCTGACGTATTTTAGACCAATTTTCTACCCCTTTATTTTTTCATAGGGAAGGCCGTTTTTGATGAAATTGTTTTTTCCTTATAGAGAACCAATGACGATTTATGAAAAGCACTTATCCATTTTTTCCATAGTTTTCGAGGTATCGAATTTTAAAATTTTTTGCGAATTTTCCCTTGAAAGAAAATTCGATTTCTCGAAAAATTTGCATCAAGGGTAAAAAGGTATAAGCGTATCTTGTAGGTCGTCATTGGTTCTCTATAAATGAAACAAATTCATCAAAAAAGCCTATACTATTAGAAATTAAAAGGGGGTAAAAAAGTGGTCTAAAATATGTCGGAATTTGTATATTTTTGAAAAATTCATTACAACGAAAACCTGAAGTCTATAAATTTTGAAATATGCATAAAAAATTTCTCCATAATTGAATCATATGTACTGAAAAACATTATATGAGCCCGAGATCAAAGTTTCAAAATTCCGGGGTCCAATGGACTCCAGATGGTACAGGCTCGTGAGAAATCAGGTAGTCGGATGAGGGTTAATGGGGTCATTTTTATAAAACATAAATTTATGGATCTCAAAAGATCCATTTTTTTGCGCCACTCTGTGTAACGTATCTGTGAACCATTCTTGATCATATCAAATAATTTGATTTAGATTTTTAATAAAAGTTGTCATTGCCTTATATTATTTTTGTTCATAATGCACATAGTATCTGGGTGCTTGCAAAGTAGACCGTTAAATCCGGCTACAATAATGCCAACATCCACTCCACTTCATACTACCACAGTTAAAATTTCGACAAGAACAAGTAAATAAAATTTTAGATTAAATAATTTTATAGTTTACCAAAAGAAAAAAGGTCGCCAAACGCTCCCCTTCACATATTTTGAATTTTCTAACCTGTTAAAACATCCTAGATAATTTTTTAGGCCAAAATTTCTATCAGGCCGATGTAATCCAAAATGGATAACATTTCTAGTATGGTTTTAACGGCGATCATAGTTGGAGGGATCGAAAAAAATTTTCTCGAACTTTTTCAAAACCACACTATAAATGTTCTCCATCTGTATAATAGTAAATCGGATACCTGAATTCGGTCAGCATTGCATCTAGGAATCCCGCGTCGGATTTTTTTGAAACCTGGATAAAATGAGCTCGGGTGAGCGGGCGAAAAAAATTTTTTCGCTTCGTTATCAGCATATATATTTTGTCCATCTGCACCTATTGTAACGCAGGTACATTCGCGTAATAATGAAGAGCAGACTTTATACGAGTTTAGTACACAAGCTCTCCGAAATTTAGAAAAAAATTTAAAAAATTAATATTATAAACTCAATAACTTTTTAGGTACCACAGAATGCCCGATCACGACTACTGTGAGTACAACTGAACATACTACTAAAAAAGGAGAAACAACTACTAATAAACAAGGAGAAACAACAGCTACAGGCCAAACAACTATCAAAGGATTAACAACAACCACAACGATACTAACTCCTTTACGTAAATAAAAATTCCTAATAAAATTCCCATCCCAAACTATTAAAGAGAAGTGCTGAATTGTATGAGATTCCGCTATTTCGGGGCCTAATCGCTATTTATTGGCCTAGAGATCAGTCCACAAATACAAAAGGGCTTCGTTTGACCAACTTGAAAAATTATAATTTTCGGGGAAGAAAAATAAAATTTTCCCAAAAAACACAGAAATTCCCCACAAGCCATGGGGCGTCCATTTTTAGGTAAAATTGCAGGGGGAGCGGGTCTGATCAAAACGTGAAGAGGAGGGGGGTCATTAGCCTTTTTTTCATATAAATTTCCATTTTTAAAGGGGGTAAACTTTGCAGCAGCACTTCCGAAAAATTTTTTTTTGAATTTTTGTAAAAATGACTTTTCTAGGGGTAATTTTATGCGAAAATTGATTACGCGCATCCTCGAAGCTTGAAAATGCTTCCTTGACCCTGATTTACGAAAATAAGAGTGTGTATAGAAGCGAAAATATGAAAATTTATGATTTTTCTTCTAAAATCATTGTTCTAGGAGTTATTTTATGCGAGCAATCGATTCCAAGCATCTCCAAAGCGTTAAAATGTATTTTTGACCATCGTCCTTGAAAAATTATAAAAGAAAAATCCAAAAATTCCATACTTTCGCTTCAATACACACTCTTATTTCCCTGAATCAGGGTCAAGGAAGCATTTTCAAAGCTTCGAGGATGAGCGCAATCGATTTTTCGCATAAAATTACCCCTAGAAAGGTCATTTTCGCTAGCGCGCGAGGCCTATTTTCGCTATGCGCGGCGCTCGACCTTAATCAATTTTGGTGAGGTTTGGAGGAGGTTTGTATACATGTGGTTGTCGGTTGTTGGAGAATTGGGGACTGGAGAGAGTGCTCACAAATTTTTCAAAAAGGAACCACTTTTTTACAAGATTAGAAAAAGCTGAACGAAAAGATCCGTAATCTAAACCTAGCTAAACTAGTGCCCTCAGCCCTGCTCGTTGACTAGTTTATTAATTGTTTTGTTTAGCATGTATATGTCTCACGAATACAGCATCACTTTTCCTACCCACTGGCATACCAGATCCTAACCAGCCAACTCTAGAACATTCTCCTTCGTGTAAGCTTTCCATATTATTAGCAAAGTAAATTGTTGACTTAGTTGCATGCACTGGTGGAACGTGCACACCTTCGGGTACACAAGAATGTTGGACTCCGGGTCCGGCAAGTGGTGATCCAAACGATTTTACCACAATGAGTGGTTTTGCTTATGATACAATTAGAACTAGTTGCGCTAATTTTTGTGCATGTGACTCGACTGGAGTTTGCTATATAGTAATGGGAAGTCCTGATAGTTTTCTTTTTGCTCCTTTTTGTGATACAAATACAGGTATTCTGTTAAACATGAATATTGTTATGATCCTCTAGTGTGCAGATCACAACCAAGTTCCTTTTAAGGCTTTTATACTGCCGCCATAAGCAAGATGATGGAATTGCGAGAAGCCAACGAAGGCAAAAATCTTTTTTATGCAAGGGAACCGAACCCTGCTAGTGCTGGTGATGCCATATCCTTGGCAGCGCACTGAGCCACTACACCATGGAGGTCCTTAAATCACTTGTCACTGATTTCGACTTTGTAGTAGCGCCAACTACAATAAATTATAAAAAATGGCGCCATATAGTGCAGTGGCTAACCGTTATCGCACATCACTACTATATGATACAATTTTTAATTTTGTGAATTTTTTCAACTTTTGGGACTCGTGAGTTACTTGACTATCGACTCCAACTTGTTTAGACCCCTGCTTTCTAAACATTCTTATAAGAATTTTTTCTAGGCACTTGTTGTATGAATGTATTTATACAAGCTGTTAGTGATAACGATGGATTGGTTTCGACAGAC
>JAQGCP010002232.1:0-10749 GCA_034699885.1 Acrobeloides thornei | reverse complement strand
ATGTGAAATACTAGTCGGTGAAATGCAAGTCGGTAAAAAGACTTGATCGGTCGAACTAAAAGTCGGTGAAATCTTGAGACACCAAATTTTTTAGATCTACGCATCGGAATCTTCGTATTGCTACTGTTCTTATTGATCGAAGAAATCATCACGATCTGGTTTTGGAGTATTGTTTTCCGCGCTTATCGCTATATGCGCGAATTCAAAGATAAACTTCCTACGACAACTGTTCATGTTATAACGACCGAATAAACTTGTTTTCATCTTTTATGTAAATTTTTCATTTATTTATCATCATGTAAATACCCTTCATATATTTGTATGAATAAAATTATTTACTAAATTCAAACTTGCAACAATACAGGATGCTTCCAGGGTCGTTTGATGTTTCGAAACGTTTTTGAGGAGGATCTCGTCGGAAATACAAACCAATTCTGATAGTTGTGGTGTCGTTAGGAAGCTGGATTTCGTAGCAATCGAATGACACCAAATTCATGCCATAACCCTTTCTGGTTGCGGAGATATTGCATTTTATTAAAAAATGTCGAAAAAACTGACATTTTTTTACTAATTATGCAATAACTTCTCAACCAGAAAGCCGGATCGCAAATTGTGGCATGTGGCATGTTTTTGGTGTCATTCAATCGCTATGAAACCCGGCTTTCTAACAATACCAAAACTATCAGGATTGGCTTCGTATTAGCGCGCATATGTCGGGGCGCAATTATTAGGTGCATATGTCGGAGCGCAAATATCAGGTCGCAAATATCGGGGCGTATATGTCGGGGCGCAATTATTAGCGAGCATATGTCGGGGCGCAATTATTAGGCGCATATGTAGGGACACAAATGTCGTTGCGCAATTATAGAGCGCAAATGTAGAGGCACAAATATCGGGTCGCAAATATCAGGGCACAAATATCGAGGCTCAAATATCGGAGCGTATATATCGGGGCGCAATTATTAGCGCACAATGTCGGGGCACAAATTTTGGGGCGCAAATATCAGGTGAGCATATGTGAGGGCGCAAAAGTCCCCCATCCATGTTTTTTTATATTGTTTAATTCCTTATTTTACTTTAAAAATGTAATAAACATTTTATTTTTTGTTTCACTGACCAAGTGGCAAAGTTCACACAAGCAACAAACTAAGAATTGATATGCCCAGTGTTTACATTCTGTTTGATGGAACTCGGTTATTGATTTGTGTTATTTAGACGGTGTATTGCCAACAAATTTTTGCTTTTTATTTGTTGTATTAGTTCGTAAAAAATATATTGGTGTAATTTCACCTTAAAAGTTATTTTCGAATTAATAATGGGCTTACCAGATGGATTTGTTTACTTAAAAGAAATTAACCCTAGAATAGTACCCAATTTAAGATATTTTTCTCACGAAAACTTTGTGGGGAGCAGGATATCAGGGTATCATGCGAATGAAGTAGGATGTTTAATATAAAAAAATTTCAAAAGAAATCTCGGCAATAGGAACGAATGCACCGCACAAAAAAAATTCTGCACGGATCTTCCGCGCATGAATTTTCCGCACGGATCTACCGCACAGGATTTTCTGCACATTTGCACACCCGCACGGATTTTCCGCACAAGGATCTTCCGTACCTTTTTTGCATTAATAAAAGTTGCCTGAATTTCAATAAAATCGTGTTTATTACTGATTGGCAAAAAATCTTTAAAAATGTGAGAAAAAAATTCAAAAATATACGGAAGATCCTTGTGCAAAAAATTCTTGTGCGGAACATCCGTGCGGACATTCCGTGCGAAAGATTCACGTGAAAGATTCTGTGCGGTGCATTTTTTCCTATTACCGAAAACTCTCGAAGCTACTTCGACTCTTATATCCCTAGTTGAACGTGGTCTAAAATAAAAAAATTTTATTTTTCGAAATTTTTTCAAAAATGACCCTACTTGGGGTAATTTTATACGGGAAACACGTTGGCGATGTTATTTTTGCGTAAAAACGCGCTCCATTTGTTAGAAAATCGAGTTTTTGCATATTAGCTTTTTCGAAATATGTACTACTTTTCGAAATATGTAAATTCGATTTTCTAAAAAATGGAGCGCATTTTTACGCAAAAATAACATCGACAACGTGTTTCCCGCATAAAATTACCCCTAGTAGAGTGATTTTTGAGGAAATTTCGAAAAATAAAATTTTTCGATTTTAGACACCACGTTCAATGAGTATAAGGGCCGAAGTAGCTCCGAAAACTCTCTATAGGTGCTTTCACATCACAAAAAAATGAGATCTCGAGTGACAGTTCTCGAAGTTTTTGAGATAAAAGTTGTAAAGTTGAACCAAAAAGTGAAAACTCATGTATTGTAAGGGCGTTCCCGTACGATGCTCTCGTTGTACCAGTGGAAAGTGTCGCCAGACGTGAAATTACCAGTCTTCAACACTACGGCAAAATCTTTGTGATTTCACCCGGGATCGAACCAAGGACCTTTGACATTGTTGATAGCATCTCTAATCACTCGATCACCGCCACCTGATGATGCTCATTCCACTTTTGCTGTTATCTATTAGACTGGTACAACAGTTTCACTTTTGATCAAATTTTACAACTTTTACCTCAAAATCTTCGAGAACTATTACTCGAGGTCTCTCACTTTTTTGTGATGTGAATGCGCCTTATCTTGAGCTAAAGAAAATTTGATTTTTCTTCAGGTAATCCTAACTAGACAAGCTGCCGAAGCTCTATCTAAAGCCCAAGAAAGATTTGAACAAGATGGAAATACCATAGTTGTTTATGATGCATATCGACCTAAAAAAGCCGTCCACTTCATTATAAATTGGCTTGAAGATCCGAATGATGATTCCCAAAGGCCAAAATACTATCCCAATCGCAGCAAACACGATATCTTAGAATTGGGATTCTTTAACAAAAATTCTAGCCATAGTCGTGGTAGTACAGTGGATTTAACTATTATGAAGATAGGTAACAATATCAAACATAACCGTTGGATAAACAGAAGACTGTTGGATGGCCAAGAAATTTTATATCATGACGATGGTAAGATAATTTTTCAAACAAAAAAACGGAAAAAAGCGAAAACTAGGTGTCGATATAAAAGTTGTAGCGCAGATTTTTTCCGTTCACATGAGTGGTCAACGGTCTCTCAATTCAATTCCTACGTGGAGATATGGTGATTACAAAAAAACCTTAAAATTTCACGAGGTATACACAAAGATGGGGTCCTAGACCCCTGTAAAGAACTTTTTTTCAAAAATTGGTTTTGCGCACTCCCAAAAATCGATTGCGCGCAAATAAATTTTTGCTTCAATAGACCTATTTCTTTCCTGAATCAGGGTCAAGGAAGCGTTTTCAAGGTTCGGAAATGCGCGCATTCGATTCCCCACCTAGAAAAACCTAAGAGTCGACGGTTTTCCCATAAAAATCTGAAAATGTTTGATTTTCGCTTCAATACACCTTCCCTGAATCAGGGTCAATAAAGCGTTTTCACAATTTGCAAATCGATTTTCCGCATAGAATTACCCCTAAAAATGACCATTTTAGAAAAAATTTTTTCATGAAATAGTCCATAATTTACCCCCTGTAAAACGTTATATGCCATTTTATTCCATGCATTAAACGTTTTATGACATAGCACATCTCTAATTTTCGCCATTTCTAATGTTATTAAGTTTTTTAGACACAGTCGATATGGGAACAAGTTATGACTACTTAGATGAAGCGTCATACCATGATAGCAGTGTAGTCCCTCGTGAATTTAACGATAGACGAGACTATTTGAAGAACGTAATGAAATCTTGTGGGTTTAATGAGTATCACAAGGAATGGTGGCACTACACTTTGGCTAATGAACCCTTTCCCACCACATATTTCGACTTTGATGTTGAAACAGCACAGAATAAGCAATAGAATATTTTCTTTTCATCTTACAGAGCGTTCATTTTGGTATGCAACATCAATGTTTTTAGTCGTTTTCGCACCCCCTATAACGAATTTCTATGCGATCTTTTTTAAATTGTAGCTGAACAATGGCCGAATAAGTGTTGATAAAAATTTTCGAAATCCGTTGATCCTAACATTGTCAAAAATTACTTTGAAGTTTTCAAAGTCGATTTTCTTCACCTTAACAAAATGTTAGAAATTTAATTTTTGTATGAAAATACAGAGCTTTAGTCCCTCTAACATATGCAAAAAACCGTATATAAAAATTATTTAACAGTGGCGAGATATTTGACTTTGAAGTTGATAGTCAAAAAACGACCATGTAGTGATAGTGTAGTGGTTAGCGCTTTCATCTAGCACCAAGAAGGTCGAGGGTTCGATTCCCAAGTATATCATTTTGTTTTTGCCTCATTTTTTACTATCAACTTCAAAGTCAAATATCTCGCCACTGTTAAATAATTTTTATATACGGTTTTTTGTATGCGTTAGTGGGACTAAAGCTCTGTATTTTCATGCAAAAATTAAATTTCTAACATTTTGTTAAGGTTAAGAAAATCGTCTTTGAAAACTTCAAAGTAATTTTTGACAATGTTAGGATCAACGGATTTAGACAATTTGTATCAATCTTATTCGGCCATTGTTCAGCTACAATTTAAAAAAACCGCATAGAAATTCGTTAGAGGGGTGCGAGAACTACTAAAAACATTGATGTTGCAGACCAAAATGATCGCTCTGTACATTTGAGGACTGAATATTTGAGGACGGTCATTTGTGAACGGAACATTTGAGGAAAAGAGGTAGGATATGTTTTTTTAGGCCCTAAATAGCACCTATCCTCAAATGTCCTGTTCACAAATGGCCGTCCTCTAATGGTCCGTCCTCAAACGTCCCGTCTTCAAATATCCCGTCCTCAAATGTTCCATCTTCAAATGTCCCGTCCCCAAGTGCCCTTCCTCAAGTGTCAAGTCTTCAAATAGCCATACTCAAATGTCGCATCCTCAAATGTCCATCCTCAACTGTCGCCACGCCAAACAATCCAGACTTTCCTTACGGTAAACATGTACCTTTTTAAAGAAATCGATGCAATGAAGATGATTGAATATCACGAAAATATCATGTGCATGCTAGGATGAAGTTTGCCTGAAAATACTCCATGTTTGATCTATGATCTAGCAGAAAAGGATGTGTTGAGCTTCATAACCGAGTTTCTTGAAGTTCCTGAAGATCAGGTTCCTTATAAAAAGTTTGTGAATATTTTGTGGCAAGTTACTCGAGGTAAAAATAATTGTTCGTCTCCAAATCCGATTTTAGGCATGCAATATATCGCTTCCAAAGGTATCATCCATCGTGATTTAGCTGCTCGAAACATTCTTCTTTTCGGAACAATTGTTGCGAAAATTTCAAATTTCACGAATTCATGCTTCAGTAACGAAAATGGCGTTTTTCAAGAAACTTCAATCGAAAAACTCTCTGTTCCCTATCTAGCATTGGAATCTTTGCAGGAGAAAATTTTTTCCGAAAAATCTGATGTCTGGTCTTTTGGAGTTCTTGTCTATGAACTGTTCATTTTTGGACAAATTCCATATGAAAACATGACTCGGGAAGATGTCTTGGCTTTTTTGCTAGAAGAAAATCGACTAGAGAAACCCTCAAATATAAGCGAATCTTTGTATGAAATTATGTCCGACTGCTGGAATCCTGTCCCTGAATCAAGACCGAACTTTGAAAACTTGGAAAAGAAATTTCGCGCTTTTATTGAAATCCGAAATGAGATGTATGGCTATGTTGAAGCTCGTAATATATAGAAAACTTGCAAAATTTATTATGCAACCTTTGGTTTTGTAATAACTTTTCTCAATAAAACTATTATAAGCTTATATATGTTACGGGAACATGTGATTTTCCCGGGAGAAGGCTAAGCATAAGGCTAAGCCTTAGTCTAGGGCTAAACCTAAGGCTAAGCTTTAGCCTAAGCCTTAAACTAAGGCTAAGCCTAAGGTTAAGTCTAAGGCTAAGCCTTTTCCCAGGAAAATCTGATTAGTTCAGATTTTCCCTGGAAAAGGCTCAGCCTTAGGCTTAGGTTAAGCCTAAGCCTAGGGCTAAGCCTAAGGCTAGCCTTTTTATAATCCAAAATGTAATCCAAATGAAAGAAATCCAAATTGAAAGAATTGCACAGAATAGTATTTTCAGCTATGCTGAACACAAATCTGCAAAAAAAAATTTTGAAGAAGAATCTTAAGGGGTCGAAAAATGGGGTCAAAGTTAAACATATGCGAATTTGAAATCTCTGCACTAAAACAGCCATAGCTCCGAGTGGAAAACGTTTTGTGAAGTAGTTGATCCCTCATTTGAAATCTGAAACTTGGGGCTACAAAACTCTATATTGACTTTTCGTATGCACTTGCAAAAATTCGCATAAAATTAGTAACATTCACTGAGATTTTTAGCAAAGATTTCCAAATTTGCACATGTTTAGCTTCGAACTCATTTTTGAACCCCTTAAAATTTTTTTCAAAATCTTTTTGCAGATTCGTGTTCAGTATAGCTGAAAGACTATTTGGTACAATTCTTCCAATTCGGATTATAAGTGTTAATTGAATATTCTGAAATAAAAAGTGGTCGGGTTATTTCAGGTATAGGATTGATTGGTGCAGGTGTTTTAGAAAATTTTTACAGAGTGGATAAAAAAGTGGAATTTTGTGATTTTGTTGAGAAAAATTTTCGAAAATTTTTTTCTCAGAAATACCTCTATATGGGTATTTTTATGCGAGAAATCGATTGCATGCATCGAAAAATCTTGAAAATGCTTTTCTGATCATGAAAATTCATGTTTAAAAAATTAAAGAAATCTTCTATTAAGACATGAAAATACGAAAAATTGCTATTTCATCGCCAGAAAAGCATTTTCAGGATTTTTCAATGCGTGCAATCGATTCCTCTCATAAAAATACCCCTATAAAAGTATTTCTTTTTTCGATATTTTTCTCAAAAAATCGCAAAATTCCACTTTTTTGCCCACCCTGTACAAATTTTCTGGTACTATAGATGTGTGTAATGAAGCGAAAATCAAAAAATTTTGAAATTTCCAATATGTACTAATTTCCCTGAATCAGGATCAATGAAGCATTTTCACGCTTTGGGAATGCGCGCAATCGATTCCCCGCATGGAATTACCCCAGAAATATGATTTTGATGAAGAAATTTCAAAATTTTTTATTTTCGCTTCAATACACATATCTATTTTCCCTGAATCAGGGTCAAGGAAACATTTTTACGCTTCGGGAATGCACGCAATCGATTTTTCGCATGATTTTACCCCCTAATAGGGTGATTTTCAGAAAATTTTAAGAGAAATTTTTTTTCGAAAAAATGCCTACGTCATTTACGGTTGCTAATGTTTAGTAGTACCAATTTTCTAAAACACCTGCACCAATCAATCCTATACTTGACGTTTAATGTAACTTCAGTTTTATTCGAGCGTTTCCCTTCTCTATCGAATTAAATGGCTAACACATCAAACTTTGTTTTGAGCGATTTTTATGATCCTACAATTATTTCCATCACTAAAACAATTATGGATATTGTTGGCATTCTTCAAATCATCATGATGCCTTTTGTTGTCTATGTAATTCTCAAAACATCTAAAAAAATGAAGATGTATCGGTGGTATTTGATGAATGAAATATTTTGGAGTACTTTATTAGTTCTTGTTTACTCGATTGTTAATCCAGTATTTCTAGGAGTATATTTCATTTGGTTAATAGATGGACCATTTGAATGCACATTTGATATAGGAACCTGGTTTACCCTATTAGATATAAGTTGTTTCTTTTTGCTAAACACTATGATGGGGGTAGCATTATCGATAGCCTACAGACTTGTTCATTTGTTAAATTTGCCTATTGATTTATTCGACAAACCGAGATTTTTTATTGGACTATTGGCTATTGGGCAGTTAATAATTTGTGGAGCAACCTATTTGGTATTCGAATCGAGGAGAAAAAGTGTATTAAGTAAAGAAAATTATGATCATATATTGGAGAGTGCGCCGGCATTGAAAGAATTGTTCAGGGAAAGAAGGATTCTGGGTAAGTTGTTATATTAAAGGGGGGTCCAGATTACGGCCGGGTAGAATCGATAAAATTACCCCTGGAACCGCCATTTCAAAAAATTTTTTTTGTCGAGATCTGACCCTAAAGTGGTCCCTTTAAAATATAAAAAGACAAAGTTTAGCGATAGGTGGCCAGGATACCGGTTTTGCAGAGTTGATTATCTACTTTTTATGCTTTGCAATGCTTCTTATTGTCACTGCCATACTTTTGTCAATCGTCCCTTTTAAACTGATCAAACGATCTAAGGATAAACGAAGCGCCCAAACTTATGAATTACAATTGAAATTATATAAAGCTGTATTGATTCAACTTTGGGTGGCGTCAGGATTATGTGCAATTCCATATTTATTTATCTTTTTCATATATCTGGTTCATTTTCCTAAATCTGCGATTTTCGTACAGTTGTTTTGGACGGTAATTAGCTTTCATGGACCGGTGGATCTGTTAATTATTGGGTTAGTTTAGCTAAGCAAATTAAGAGTGATTATGATTTTAGATATTTTATACCACTATATAGGAAATTTTTTGCAACTTTAATGAAAAAACTATTTGCTAACTTAAAATTTCATCTACACCATGAGAATGGCACTCTTCCTAGCAATGCATGGACAACTTGAGATCATATTCCATCACGACAATGCCAGACCGCAAAGTTGATCAAAGAAAAACCCCAGGAGCAGGGAAGTTCTGTCCCACCTAGCTTATAGCCCAGATCTTGCATTATCTGACTATCAGTTTTTCTGGAATTTGCAGGCTAACCTGGACGAACTGTACTTCGAAAACGATGAGGATGCTAAAAAATGGCTTTAAACCTATTTTGACCAGAAGCCCCGTATTTTCTTCGATAGAAGAAGTCGAAGTTTACCTACTAAATGGGCACAGGTCATAATAAATAATGGCGAATATCTTACCTAATGTTTATTTGATTATATTTTATAAAATTTAAGTTGAAAATCCGAAAAGACTTGTGCACCAACCTAATAATATTTGAAAAATTTTGCAGCCAATATTATTTTTTATAATTGTTTTCAATAAAATTGATAAAAATGCTTTTGAATTTGGCGAAAAAATACTTTATTTATGACCCCATAAACAAGTGACTGGTTTTGACAGCTATGCGCTGTTGCACAAATATACCCATCAGTAGTTTTTTAGCTATGATTGATTTTTTTGTTAGCTATGACTCTTTTTTAGCTATTACTCGACTAACGATTCTTGTACTTCGGTTGAATTAGGATATGATTCCTACTTTTCTACGACGACGACGATGAAGCAAATGAAGCGAAATTGCCAGCCAATTCTCGAGGATTCTATAAGTATTCGAAAGATAAAATGGAAATGATCTGCAACTTATTCTTTGAGAAAAATTTGGTGCTACCTGCTTTTAGGTTAACAAATACATAAATATAATCTGTCTTATCCTATATTTTTAGCCAATGATGCAGTATGCATTCCATGCTTCGAGATATACAGAACATCACCCGTCGATTTTTGCCTCAAAAATTTTCCTTATGATGCCAAGTGTTCATCCAAGTGTTCCTTATGATGCCAAACAGAAATAAATTACTATGAGATGTGCAAATTGTTCAACTTTTTGTGTTATGATCACTTTGTTTGCGCATTCGTGGTGTAAGAATGATGAGATTATGGGATATGAAGTTAAGCAGTGAGAAGTTGTTTTATTATGTTTTGTCGTTTATTATTCAACAGTACGTTTGAAGCCGACTTATAGAAAAATAATTTGAATAAAAACTAACAGATTTTATTGTAAATAAACTCAATAAATAAAGTTGAACAAGGAAATTAAGATCACATGTGTGATGAAAGTGGATAAGATGCCGGTTTTGACCGATCCAGACGTGGTTGTCGTAGTCGTTAAATTCCCGGGTGTGTTGGTCATTCCAGTTGTCGTAGTCATTAAAGCCCCGGTTGTGGTAGTCACTCCAGTTGTAGTGATCATTCCGGTTGTGTTGATCATTCCAGTTGTCGTAGTCATTAAAGCCCCGGTTGTGGTAGTTACTTCAGTTGTAGTGGTCATTCCAGTTGTGGTGGTCATTTCAGTTATTGTAGTAATTGTTGTAGTAGCAGTTGTTGTTGTTTGGGTTGAAGTTTGTTCAACTAAAAATAAACAAGTAGTGTCATTAAAGAATCAATAGAAGGATGGCTAGAAATAGAGTGGGAAAGGGCTGCTGCTCCCTCTTGGTAACTCCATTAAAAAAAGATAGTGTTATGTAATGCCGAGCATTGTAGAGAACTGGCTATTTCGGATATTGTGCCTCCTATAAGCTGGGTTGAAAGAATTCGCAACAGTTCTGGCCATCCAAAGAGTTACCACTAGGCAAAATCTTTTGGGTTTGAACCAGCCTTGAGGGGCGCCTGAGACAAGCCCAGTACCACCGAACCATGGGACCCTTTAAGTAACCATTCCAAATTCTACTCTAGTCATAACGGTTATCCTTTGATTTTCGAGAAATTGAAAAATTTGTCTCTTAATTACAGCAATTTTTCCATTTTTTTCCGCTGCCCACCTTACTACCTTCATTGAGAATCGAATTTGTTCGCAAATTTACTCTTAATTAAGCTTTACTTTGTGACCCAAGTTGAAGTGCTAAACTCCAACTTGGTAGTGTCCAACTTGGATTTAGCTGAACTGTGCTGCTACTATGGAAAGTTATATTGAACGTTCGGTCATAGATGTTATATTG
>JAQGCP010002231.1:0-10749 GCA_034699885.1 Acrobeloides thornei | reverse complement strand
CGAAATTCGTTAGAGGGAGTGCGAGAACGACTAAAAACATTGATGTTGCAGACCAAACTGATCGCTCTGTATATTGATTTTTTAGGTCATGACAAATTCGAAGCGACTTTTAGCGTTTGGTGATTGTGCAGAAGGTCAAATTCCAATTACACGCGGCGATGTCGCGTGTGTTAATTTACCCCAAGGTAAGTTCTGTTCAAGTAAGGGGTCATTCACATAATCATGTGATCAAATTTTTAACATTTTTAGACCCCCCCCTCTTCGTGATCAAACATGATCATGGGCTTACCCCGTGATCATGTTTGATCATTAATAATAAGAAAAAATCTTTAGTCAATTCACGGAAAACAAAAACATGAAAAATTATTTTTCGAATTATATATTTGGAGATTTTAAACTGATGTTAGTAAAGTGAAAACATAGTCTCCACAAAATCTGGAACTTATGCACTTTGCCACCCCTCAAATTTTTGTAAATGTTTGTATTTGTGCGAATTTGGGGGGGGGCCGAAGTGCATAAGTTCCCAAAATCTTACTTTTTTAACGATACATATCCAGTGGGGGAGACGATCTCCCTATCACCCATTCACGGGAAATTTTTAAAATTTTGAGAAAAAATTATAAGAGGACCATGGTAATTCTGACAAAAGTAAAAAAATTATCCATCCACCCAGACAGACGAAAAATATAAAAATCCACCCATCCTCCCAGGCCAGTGTCCTACTGGATATGTATATTTTTAGCCGTTTTATTTTTCTATGTTAGCAATTACTTTAATATTTAAGAGGTACTTTCTGTTCCTATTATCCATAGCGGTGTCAATATTAAAGCGATTTCAACTGGTGAGAAGCACACAATATTTTTAACTAATGACGGGGCGCTATATTCTGTTGGAGGAAATGATTATGGCCAATTAGGTCGCGGTTTCGATAAGGCTGGATCCTTTACAGGTAATTGGGATGAAGGCCGGAACTCGTTCTACCTGCACAGGCCTAAAAGTATACTAAAAAATAAGGGGCGAGTTCCGGCCCTTTCTTGGTTTGGCTATTCGCCGCCATTTTCTACAACCTCATAAAATAAATTTTTTAAATTTAATTTTTATTTACAGTGTATCCGATTGCTGTTTCCGGTGGCATTAAATTCATACAAATATCTTCGGGTCAATCACATAACTTAGCCGTTGCTGATGACGGTAGAATTTTTGCTTGGGGTTCCAACGAGTTTTTGCAATGTGGCTTCGACCCTCACGTGACTCGTGTTGATAAGCCAACTAGAATACCTGGTTTAATAGAAATTACGCAATGTTGTGCTGGTCCACTGGCATCTGTGGTGTTGTTAGAAAATAACCGTGTCTATGTTTTTGGTCAAATTTGTGACACTTCTTTACATCCAACAGAAATCCAATTACTGGCTTATTATCCCATTGTGCAAGTCGCAGCTGGATGGAATTATTTTGCAGGCACTTTTATTACAATGAGGGCTCACGGGGTGGGGGCAATGTAAATAAAATGTCATTGACATCTTATTACATTGCGCTCTTGTGAGATCAAAAAGGAGAAAAAACAAAATTCGAAAAATTTACACTAAAATTTCAATTTTTTACTAAGTAGGCCTCTTTTTAAAATGTGACCTCTTTTCTAAATGTTGATATTTGACTATAGAAGTCGATTTTTGACGAAATTTTCGACATTTTTAGGGTTTTTCTATTCGCCGAACAAGAATTCACCGTTATTTTTTCTCTTAGACCACGGGAATATGGTCTTAAATGGCTTACAAAAACAGAACGTTTTTTGGGATTTTTATCCTCGTAGGGGTACCTTCCCGTGGTCAAAATTAAAAAATTCCTTTGGATTCGTGTTCCCCATGTAGAAAAATCCTTGGATACCAATTTTTAGCCGATTTGGGGAACTTTTGATCACAGGAAGTACCCATTTTTTGTCAAAAAATCGCATTTTTCTTATTTTTTATTCACTTTTTGACAACTTTTTTGACATGCTTAAACGCAGCTTAAGCCATTTTTGACCATGTTCCCGAGTTCTAGGAGAAAAAATAACGGCAGATTCTTGTTTGGCGCATAGAAAAACTCTAGAAATGTCGAAAATTTCGTCAAAAATTGATTTCTATAGTCAAATATCAACATTTCAAAAAAGTGATCACGAACTTTTGACGCATTCTGTAAATGCCATTTTTCAGCGTTAACTTCGTCAGGACAAGTGTTATGTTGGGGAAAGGATTACTTTGGTTTATCAACTGATGATTGTAATACCGACTTATTCAATCCTATAGTAGTTGAACTGACAAGGGTTTGTTGTTACATTTATCATTTGATTTTGTCATAATTTTTCATTTAGGATTTGAAAGTTATTTACATTTGTTGCGGTTTTAGTCATACCATTTTACTAACTGAGAATGGAAGAGTTTTTGGTTTTGGCAGTGATGCATTGTTAGTATTATCACGCTCAAAAAAATGGTTTAAAAACACTTTTTTTGAGTGCACAACGCCGTAAATTCTATACTAGTTATTTTTAGTGGACAATTAGGAGGTGGAAAGAAAGAGCAAAAAAACCTATTTAGATCTATTACAGAATTACTTGGGACGCAGATACTTTCCGTATCTTGTGGGCGGTATATTTTTTGTTGTTTTGACTTAATTTTCTTCGATTTAGATTTCATACGGTGGCATTGGGCCAAAATGGTAGAATTTACACATTTGGGCAAAATTCCAGGTTAGTTCGTAGAATCTATAAATTATCTACTCAAATATTTTTAGCGGTCAACTAGGTTTAGGAACATTTAAACATGGTTTAACTCCTAGTATGGTTAATTCGAAATTAGACGAATTTGAAGTTACGCAAGTGTTTTCTGGTTGGGATCAAACATTTGTGTTGGCTTATGCTTTACCAAGAAGAGTAAGTTGTGAAATTATACAGGGTGTTCCATTTTTTTTGAACACCCTGTATACTTAAACGGTGTTTTTAGAAGAGAGTGGAATCTCCCTTGCACTTATTGAAGCGTCCAAAACGACTTAGCTTTGATCGAATCCGTAGATTGGTTGGTGCTCGTGAGAAGATGGAATTAATAGCTGATTTGGAATGTGTTTTTTCAACTATTGGAGGAGTGAATGGATCGTTTATGTATGAAGATGAACGCCGATTGGAATGTTCCGAACGCAATCATGGAATTAACATGGACGAAGTTATGTACGGTTTCAATAGCTTAGAAAATATGGGGCCTACGGATGCTCAAACACTCGCTGAAATCATTCAAGAACGTCTTCAATCTTCCAACTTAAATCAACTTACGACCTGCATTGCCAAAGGTCAAATTAATCCGGAAATGTTCAAGTTTGTATTGATTTTGCCATGGATTCATCCTATGATTCGTCCGAATAACAATTTTATTTTTGCCGTATTCCTACCATTTATCAATTTCCTGAATCGATTACCCAAACCAAGTTTGACTATACTCAGTATGTATTTGATTTTTATGGTACAGATTTGGGCAGGGCTCGGAATGAAAAAAAAATGAAAATTAGAAAAAAATGTTTAAAAAAATCAGATTTCGGACCCAAAAATCAGATTTTCACTAGATTATGCTGCCCAAAATTAGAACATTTCTAATAAATCAGACCCATTTCGAGCCCTGAATTTGGGGCTATTCAAGTCCTTGAGCCCGAATGATGTGAAAAAAATTTTTTCCAGAAAATAACCCCTTTAGCGTAATTTTTAACGAGGAATTCAATAAATGCACTCTCGAAGCGTAAAAATACTTCCCTGACACTGTTTCGAGCAAAGTTCATATAACTTGAAAATGATATAACATGCGATTCTTGTTAGTTTCCTGATAATATAAGGGAAACGATCTGTGTTTCTACTTTGCTCGAAACAGTATCAGATAAGTTTTTTTACGCTTCGGGAGTGCGTTTTGTGGATTCCTAGTTAAAAATTATATCAAAGGGGTCATTTTCTGGAAAAAAATGTTTAATTTTTTCATCCCACTGGGGCTCTCAGACTTGAATAGCCCCACCAATTTTATTGATATTTTTTTAGTCCATTGGTGGAGCCAACTCGCAATTCGTCATTTCAATCGGGTTGTTCAATCTTTTATGTCTGGATTGGAGTTGTTGTACAAAAAAAATTCGGTACATTTTTAAAAAACGAATTCAGCGTCTTAATTTTGGTCCAGATTTGGGAGAGGAAGTCCTTGGAAAATTCATGTTTTGAGGGGTTTTTAGGAAAAATTTCAAATTTTCTTCCTAGAAAATTACAAAGGAATGGGGAGAACCACCCGGATTCCTCCTCTAGCTACCCCACTGGTTTGAATAGGAAAAAAAGTTTGACTCCATCAATAAAAATGCTGAAATCTATCTATATAGGGGTTTTTCTATGCGAGGAATCGATTGCGCGCATTGCTGAAGTCTGAAAAAAGCTTCTTACCTGACTTTTTGCATTCGTTTTGAAAATTGAGTCAGATTTTTTTCTCAATCAAACACATGTGCCTACGTCACTGTTTACTTTTTAGGAACAACATCACTATTTCCGCCCAATTTTGGATATGCTACAAATTTTGAATAAGATTAATCGAACTGCGAATAAAATTTCTTACGACCATTTTTACTTGAATTGTCTCTCAGAAAATATGGAAATGGTTCAAAAGGATTATGCATATTGGTTTTTGAAACAAGTATGTTTTCATTCCTTTTGGCATTGAAATTGAGGCGTAGACAAAAACGGGATGGAACGATCGTTCATACAGTAGCGACCAAAAGTATTACCCCAAAGGTCTAATTTGTGTTACTATTATTTTTCGAGGACGAGGTGTTTTCACGCAAGATAACGATTCTAAACAGGGTTCTCCTCTTGTTTCGCGCTTATCTAATCTTATGAAAACCTGGTCCCACCGACGCAGAGTTTGAGTCCTGGACCATCTGCCACAAAGTTCGGATTTAAACCCGATAGAACATCTTTGGAGGAGTTTAAACAACGTGCGAAAGGACATAAATTCCGAAACCGAGACGAAGCTTGGACATTTTATAGCGCAGAATGGGACAATATATCACAGGAGGTATTGGAGAAGTTAGTGGCCTCTATGCCTATCGATTTTTTAAATGATTTGCTACCAAATATTAAGTGTATTTTATTGAATTGTTATGTTTTTGTTGTCATATTATGTCTATAAAGTATTTGGGACAATACTTTTGGCCCTCGAAAAAAGGGATATATGACAATAAAGTTAAACGAAAGTGAAAATTTTGAAATCTGAAGCGGCTTTTTTCTTTTTTTCGGATAGAATACGCATATAAAAAACCAGTTTTTGTCCGGTCCCTTTTGATAATAGTAAACAAAATTTGCGTTCTCGCAAATTAGACCTTTGGGGCAATACTTTTGGTCGCTACTGTACAACACATAACGGGATGACCAAGAACGGAAGGGCAATTGTGCTTGTAAAATTTCCTTCTTCCCATTCTTGTCGTCCCGTTTTGGTGGTCCGTTCTTATTCACCCTGTTATTGTGTATGCCGAAATTGATTTAGCATCCTGAAGTTTTGGCTGCTCCTATTCCATATTCTGACTTCTATTGGTCGGAATACCCTTTTGTTATGAATGCTACAGCTAAAGCAGCTATTCTTGAAGTGGATAGTCAACTTAAAATGCAGGTTAGTAATATTTCTCTTGAGGTAGCCCCCTTTTTTGCTATAAAAGACAATATAATTTTAGTCTTGTTCAAATTTAGCACTAGAGAATATATTTTAGATAAAGATGCAGCAAAATCGAGTTGTTACGGTTTTTTCTTTTCAATTCATTGAAGTTCCATACCTGATTTTTCAAGTCCGTCGAGCCCATATTGTTGAAGACACTTATCAAAGCATTACTCGTGTTGACGATGAAGATCTCTCCAAGCCATTACGAGTTATATTTGACGGCGAAGAAGCCCAGGACGCGGGCGGTACTTGCTTTTTTTTTAGCTACTACACAATAAGGAGGGGGCCGCCCACGTGAAAAATTTTCAAAAATTTTTTCTGGAAATGATCCCTCTAGGGGGCAAAAACATGCGGGGAATCTGAATTTAACATTGTTGAAGCGAAAAAACGCTTCCCTGATTTAATGAAGGCCTGTGTATTGAAGCGAAAAGTTGCAAAATCTCATTTTTACGACTTTTTGCTTCAATACACAGGTCTTCCCTGGATCAGGGAAGCATTTTTCGCTTCGAAAATGTTGAATTCGGATTCATCACATGTTTTTTTACCCCTAGAGGGGTCATTTCCTGAAAAAAATTTTGAAAATTTTTTTACGTGAGTGAGTCCCCTATTGTATAATAGCTCTTTTTTCTACTGCTTATAATCGTGATGTATTTTTAGGTGTTCGAAAGGAATTCTTTTTATTGCTATTTCAACAACTCCTTCGCGAAGACTATGGAATGTTTATTGAAGATGAAACTTCGGTTCGTTTAATTAAAGTGGGAGGGCTGATTGAGGCGAGTTATCACAAAAAATTTTTTGACAAACGTAAAAAATGTTGTTCGAAACGATTAAAAAAATATTGTTTTTGAGGAAAAATCGAAACAAATTTTTTGGTGTTTTTGACCATTTTAAAATTTTTATTGATTGAAACTTGCTGTAAAAAAGGCCAAAAAACACTCAACAAAAATTTTTTCTCGAAAACAGTATTTTTTCATTGTTTCGAACATTTTTTACATTTTTCGAAGAAAATTGTGTTGCGTTTACTCGCCTCAATCAGCCCTTCTCCTTTATGACTTCTGACCAATCATTTAATTTAGCATTTAATATGGTTTTCTGGGATTGAAGGAGATTTGGCTAACTATGAAATTATTGGAAAGATTATGAGTTTGGCAATTTATAACTCGGTCTTGGTCAACTTTCCGTAAGTTTGTTTTTTTTCTTTTTTTCACCAAAAATTCATCGTTTTTCATTTAAAAATCATTATTTTTTTACCAAAAAATCATCAATTTTATCAAAAATCATCAATTTCATCAAAAATCATCATGTTTCACCAAAAATTATTTAGTTTTCCACTTGCTTTGTACAAATACTTGCTTAATTTTGATTTTACGCTAGAGGATCTAAAAGAATTGCATCCAGTTGAAGGAAAATCTTTGGAAGATATACTGGATTATGAAGATGCTGACTTTGAGGATGTTTTTATGTTGAATTTTACTATAAATCTTACTAGTTTTGGACATTCAGGTCCCATTTTATATTTTAAATAGTGATTTTTTAATCTTTTTAGAAGAGGTGGAATTAAAAACGAATGGCAGAAATATTCCGGTCACAAAAAGCAATCGAAATGAATTCGTGTCGAGCTATATACACATGCGTTTGAAGCAAGGATTGCATAGCCAGATTGCAATGCAATTAGAAGCTTTTAAGATGGGCTTTACAAAAGTGCTGAAATCAACAATACTGGAGTTCTTCCAACCGCGGGAGTTAATGGAAATGGTAATTGGCAATGAGAACTATGATTGGGAAGAATTTAAAGAGGTATTTGTTTATTCAGGAATTGACACGTGTTTTTTAAAATTATTTTTTCAAGAATTGCCAATATAAAGGTGTTTATTCTTCTAATCACAAGACTATCCAAGCATTTTGGGAAGCATTTTTTGAATTGGATCATGAGCAGAGAAAAAGGTATCCATTCTCATTTTATGTTATTTTTATTTTTATATGTTAATTTAAAACACTAATACACTCTGAAAAAGGGTGCGAATAAGAGAACTTGCTATGCTGGTCACGATGCGTCAAAAAATGTATACGGATAGTCTAATGCCCATTCTTTGTGTGAAATCCCTTTGGATCAATTTTGAAAAACTCTATTTTTGGGTTATAAAAATCATCATTTTTACCAAAAAATCATTATTTTTTTACTAAAAATCATTATTTTCCACCAAAAAATCATTATTTTTCACCAAAAAATCATTTTTCTCCAAAAATCATCACCATATGGGGTCTTACACAAAGAATGGGCATTAGACTTCCCGTAGAAATTTTTTTTGCACATTGTGACCAACGATAGCAAGTTTTCTCTTATTCTCACTCAAAAAATTTTCAGAGTGTGTGATTGTTAATTTAGATTTCTCAAATTTGTTAGTGGTTCTGATCGAATCCCCATTGGAGGTATCAAAGCTGTTCAGGTATGTTGTTTTCTTGCTTTTATTTTTGAAGGTTTTTTTTAGCTTACTATTCAACCAATTCCCGAACATTTACTGCCTGTGGTAGGTGTACTATTTGATAAATATACAGGGTACGACAGAATAAACCGGTCACATAAGAATGTTCATGATCACACATCGTTATAGGGATTTTTTATTGAAATCATAACAAAAACGACAATTATAAACAAAACTATTCAAAATGACCAGGGGGCTATCTACGTGAAAAAAATATTTTTGGTCGTTTTTGAAAAAAATGGACTTTTTGATTTTTCCCACAAGGTTGCGGGTTCGAATCTCGCTTGGAGCTAAATTTTTTTGCCCCCTTGCGAGGACATTTGCTCCTTAGGCGATGATATACCGCCCCTTACCCGAGAACTTTTGCCCCCCTCCCTTGTATATACCAGTGGGGTGGTATGGTGTGGGACCACACCACCCCGCATCACACCACATCACACCACCCCACACCACACGAACCACACCGCCACACCACATCACCCGGGTGGTGTGGACCACACTTCCCAACTCTGGTTGAAAGCCAGTGTGGAAGCTAAGGGCGGTCATTTTGAATAGTTGTGTTTATAATTATCGTTTTTGTTATGGTTTCAATGAAAAATCTCTATAACGATATGTGATCATGGACATTCTCATCTGATCGGTTTATTCTGCTGCACTCTGTAATTTTGGATATTTTTAAATTAATTATGTCGCTAAAATTATACCTTGTTTGATGGGAATATTTTAGGCTCACACTTGTTTTAACCTTCTTGATTTACCGAATATTGCTAATAAATCCGAACTATACCGCCGTATTATGATATGTTTGGACCATGCTCACGGGTTTAGTCTAGTTTGAAACCTTTTTTTCATGTAGATTATGGACTATCTTTGATTTATCATGTCATTTTGCCTATTTAATACACTAGCCAGAAATAAGACTTGCAACACCTTTTTTCCACTATAGAAAAACCCCTATATAGAGGTATTAATTTGTTCAATAAGTCTTGCATCCTGCATTTCGTCACACGAGGTGCTTCAGAAATCCGTTTTTGATGAAATTTTTTTATATTATGTAAGAGTATATGCTGAATATGATTCAATCAGCCCTTTTAAGCGAAATTTTCAATTTCATAGAGTTTTCACCGAGATAATCGATTTTTTGTATGAAAATTACTGTTTTTGGGGACATAGAAAAGTTTTGCGAAAGTTGATTTTTTTTTGTTGCAATATGCGAATTTTTTCTTTTGATAAACATGATATTCAGCATTAATGAAACAGGAAAAAAACGAAAACTTTCTGTAACAAAATTTTACCCGTCGGAACTTTTTACACACTTTGGTCAGTCGTGTGACAGGTGTGTGCAAGTTTTATTTCCACTAGCGTATGTATAAAGAATAGTTATTACATAAAGAATAGTTATTAGAATATTTACAAGACTGTTGAACAAGTGGAGCCCCCCACTCAACGTGAAAAAAGTTGCGAAAAAGGGCTTGTGATCAATAGAGAAACTTTTTTTCGAACAAAATTTTTCATCCAACTTGTTCAAAAGTCTTGTAAATATTCTAATATCTATTCTGTATGTTTGGAAATATATATAGAGTTGCCTTTTAAAATTTCTATTTTTTATAAATTTATGATTTTGCTTAATAATGTTTAATAAATCGGGTAATTGGAACCATTTTGTATTTTGGAAAGTTTAGCAGATATATAGCTTTTAATCACGGTGGTGCAATGCTTAAAGGAGGATCCAGATAATAGGCCAATCTCCGACAAAAAAATTTTTTGATATAACCTATATAGGGGTAATTTGATGCGAGGAATCGATTGCGCGCATTTATCCTATATAGATCATATGAGAAAAATTTTTTGTCGGAGATTGATCTATTATCTGGACTCCTTTAAAAAATATTGAGGAGAAAGTTACTAATGAAACTGAATTCGAAACGGAAAACTTGGAACTTTTAGAATCGAACCCGTTTTCAATAACTTTTATATTTGTTGACCAGATCACCCTCCTAACTATATGAAGCGGTTTCTGAACCCCATTCTTTCTAAGATTTTTGACTCTTTTTTAAGAACTTTTGGCTTCGGATCTTTTTTGTTAACTCGCGCAACATATTCTAACTTATTTGCTTTGAAAGGGCCACCTGAAATTTTCTTTGGACTTGTCGAAGTCGAAAAGACACTTTTTTCAGCATAAAAACAGAATTTTCAACAACAAAAAATTTTGTCTGCTGCGCTGGTTTTCTGCTTCTTAGTAAACTTTTTTACACTTCAGCTCTCTCCGAAATTTTTTCTGGCTAAGCCCCTGATACAAGATATACAAATTCAGCCGTTTTTATCTTAAATATTGCAATCTATCTCATCAGTCAGGACAAAGGATTTTTTTAAAATTGCTTTAGAGAGAAATATGGCCAATCGAACTTTAGCAATTCTTAAACCAGATGCTATTACAAATCAAGCTATTTTTAAGGCATTTGAAATTTTATACGCATGTCTACAAATGAAAGATTTTAGATGATACTTAAAAGCATAAGTAATTCTGGATTAGAGGTAATCAAATGTCAAGAAGTTAGATTAAATCG
>JAQGCP010002230.1:0-10750 GCA_034699885.1 Acrobeloides thornei | reverse complement strand
TTTTTCTAAAATTTAAAAAAATGACATATTTAGGGGTAATTTTGTGCGAAAAATCGATTGCGCGCATTCCCAAAGCGTGAAAACTCAGGCTTGGGCTTAAGCTTAGGTCTCAGCTTAATCCTAAGCTTAAGTCTAAGCCTAGTCTTAAGCCGAAAAATATGTATTTTTCAATTTTTAAGGGTCAAATAGAGGTTTTCACGCTTCGGGAATGTGCGCAATTGATTTTTCGCATAAAATTACCCCTAAATATATCATTTTTTTAAATTGTAGAAAGTTTTTTTTCGATTTTTGACCCTGAGGTGACTCCCTTCATCCACAATAGCTCCCAATAATTTAGTGAGAAACAAATGAATGAAAATTTTTTTAGATTTTGCATTGTTTGGCATTTCTCGTATTATTTTCCGACAATTGCATGTTGCTTCGTTATGTTCCTCTCGTTGAAATAAGTGTAGTGAACAGAGAAAGGCCGCATTTGGCAGCGCCTGCCGCTTGATCATGTTCTTGTTCAATTCGGTTCATAGTTGGGCAAGGGTGGGGGTCGACCCACCCCAAATACACACACGGGACTGCATTGTTTCGGGGTACCAAGCGCCAAGAGCACCAACAACAAATCCTCCTAGGTATACTCGATATCCTTGTTTTCGTAAGATCGAGGCCTCATTGGAGTACTTCTGAACTTTTCTTCGACAAAAGTAACGCATTTGAGTTTCCCGACCCTTGCCCATGTATGATTCAGTTTTATACATTTTTGTTGTATATAATGTAACATATGCATGTTTTTTTTTCGTTTCGGGTATTATTTTGCACATAATAATAAAAACTTTCAAAATACATTTCATTACCAAGAATCCCAGGATACAAACATTTTTTATAGCTCTATGAGACGAATAAAATGACACCAAAATTATTCAATTTAAACATTGTTTTGGGTTATTGGAACGAAAATTCTGATTCATGTTTTCGTTTCAATAACCCAAAACAATTTTCAAATTAGATAATTTTGGTGCCATTTTATTTGTCTCGTAGAGTAAAATTCCTCTTTCTTTAAAAATAAATTCTCGAGGTCCGTTCAAAAGTTCAGTGGTCCTTTAAAGGCTAAGAAGAAAGTTATGATCGTGCATATATTAAAGGTTATATTATTTCTAATCTTATTCATAAATGCCTTACTCCTATTCATAAATGCTATAATAGCACAGTTGAAAACACTATTACCGACGAAACTGTTCCTTGATGCCACTGTTGACGGTATAAAAAGATAAAGTTCCAGCTTTTATTGTCATAAATAAAAATACATGTAAAATAAAAATATTTAAAAATACCAATATCTAAACATGAATCTACAGACAAAAATGAGTATAAGAAAAGAAATATTCTTATCGGAATAAAATTTGCTGTATAGACAAAATGCCAATTTTTTGCTCCAAAGACAATTCAAATTACAAAAAGAGCAAAAATAATGTAAAATAAACATAAGGCAGCCCGTAAATTAAGCTTTGTTTAAAGGACCAGTCAGTCCACTTTTGGGAGAGTTGATGCCGGAGTATAGAGCAAAAATTTCGAGCATTTTTGCTTTTATGACACTATTTGAAAATCTAACCATAAGTTTTATTTTCAAATATTTTCGCTTCAATGTTTAAACTAGTTTGAAATTTTTTTCGCTCATAACTTTTTACGTTAGATTTTCAAGTAGTGTCGTAAAAGCAAAAAATGCACCAAATTTTGTGTTCTATCACATGGCATAAACTCTCCAAAAGTGGATACTGGTCCTTTAACGAATCAATTTTTCAAAAAAAGCTCAACGACCCGGTAATAGAAAATCTTGTGTCCTGACTGTTAAAGAAAAAAGCTCAAAAACAAGGTAATAGAAAATCTTGTGCGCTGACTGTTACGGAAAAAGTTCAAAGACCCGGTAATAGAAAATCTTGTGCCCTGACTGTTACAGAAAAAGCCCAACGACCCGGTAATAGAAAATCTTGTGCCCTAACTGTTACTACTATGGATAAAATAAACTGGATCATTCAAAGAGATCACTCTCATCATCAAGCCCGCTGTCAAAGGATTTATGCTTGCGCAACAAGTCCAAATATGAAAGGGAGACCAAGTTGCAATCATCGATTCCAAAGTCTTTCTTCAGCTTATTGACGAGCTCGATCTGTTTGGTATCATTCGATCCATCGGCTGCGATCTAAAATTGCATTTTTTGCAACTACAGAGTGTTCTAAAAAAACCGCCATTTGGTCATTTTTGGCGAAATCTTCCAAAAAAATTTTTAAATTTTCGTTTTAACCATTTTAATTCGTTTATCAATTTGTTTTGAAAATGTTTTTCTTACAATGATGTCAATAAACAGTCCGAGATTTTCCATCTCATCCAGATTGATCACCACGTGGTCTTTGGCATAAGTTCGTCGTTTCCTGTGGATAACACCCAATTCTGGCAAGGTCATCGACAACGTCTTCTAAAACAAATATGTCGGCATATTATTTTAAAATCAAACTAGACATTCATCATTGTTCCTAATATGGCTTTCATCGGGGAGACAGTCGTGAAACTCATAAAAAACGGCCTTGATCACCGGAAAACGTGACTAAATATCTCCCCATGTGCACAAAGAATATCAGAAACGCCAAACTTTTATGAAACTTGGGATTTCTGTGAGAAACCTCGTGACTAGACAAGGCCGTCTTGAAGTTAGCCTTGAGAATGGTTGAGCAAACAAAAATGTCGGTATATTATTTTTAAAATCAAACTAGACATTTATCATTTTTCCCAATGTGGCTTCAATTGGGGAAACAGTCGTGAAACTCATAAAAAACGGCCTTGATCACCGGAAAAGGTGACTAAATATCTTCCCAAATGCATAAAAAATCTCAAAAATGCTAAATTTCTTATGAAACCTGGGGGTTTCTGTGAGAAACCTCGTGACTAGACAAGGCCGTTTTGAAGTTAGCCTTGAGAATGATTGAGCATGTGCCAACTAGGGTTTGGCACAAAGTTTCCGTCAACAACGTGGTCTCGAATCGAGATTACCAACTTCAATTCGGAAATCAGGTGAGACTAGTAAAAAAAAAGAAAAAACTAGTTTTTAACATGGTGTAAAAGAAAGTTGATACTACTAAGGAAAAAAACCACGTTAAGTGGGGTCGCTAATCCTTAGTAGCATAGATAGGCAAGGCAGGGAGCCTCCCTCTGACCTCACTACACACGGGGGAACCACCTCATCGGGATCCTCTCCCCCCTCACTTTGCCGACCTATGCTTAGTAGTACCAGAAAATTCAGATATTTAGGATCATTATGAACGGAACACCAGTGAACCTACTTTTTAGACCATGGAAAACTGGTTGGAAATCGCTTACAGGAAGAGCGCCGAGTTTAAGGCAAATTATCGCAAAAATTTTAATTCAAAATATTTTCAACAAACGTAAAAAATTTTCGAAACAATGAAAAAACACTGTTTTTGAGAAATCGAAAAGAATTTTTTGGATGTTTTTTGGACATTTTTAAGGTACTTTTTGACCTTTTTACAGCTAAAAAGGCGAAAAAAAAATTTTTTTTTCAAAATTTTTTCGACAGCGAGTTTCAATCAATAATACTGTTTTCAAGGAAAAATCCAAATTTTTTTCAATTTTTCCTCGAAAACAGTATTTTTTTCATAGTTTCGAAATTTTTTTACGTTTGTATTCGTGTGTCCCCATTTTCAGCATAAATGATATTTTTTTAACCAAAACTTGTCAAAAGATAACTTACATGAAATATCTCAGGGTCGTTGATTCGGGAAGTACGGTATTCACAAATGTTTGGTCCAAATTCATTCGTTTGTTCATACGCAATCAATTCGGCATGTTGCTAAAAAAATGTGTTGTAAAAAATTTATTCTTGCCAGTGATTTTTTTCATCAAGTTAAAACTTTGATTTTTTTCATAAAATTTTCATGAGTAAAATTTATTAAACGTTTAAAAATACAGAATGTAACAAAAAAAAACGGAATTTGGGCAACTTTTTCATATTTTTCGACCGGAAATTTTTTTTCAAAAATCCTAAAAACGATCATATAAGGGTAATTTTATGCGGGAAATCGATTGTGCGCATTCCCAAAGCTTGAAAATGCTTCTCAGATCTTGATCCAGGAAAATAAGTATGTATAAAGCGAAAAATACAAATTTACACACTTACCGTAAATACTGATATACGCCCTGGGGCGTTAATTTTTCAAACCCAATTTTTCAAAAAAAAGTCAATAAATTTTCTAATCAATCAACATCAGAAAACGCTATTTGCTTAAGTTTTATATTTGTTGTGAATTTTTAACGGCTTCGGGCATATCTGAGGGTGGTTGATTTTTCAATTCTCTAGAGAGGGGACGTATATTACAGTATTTACGGTACTTTTATGATCTGAGAAACATTTTCAAGCTTCGGGAATGCGCGCAATCGATTTTCCGCATAAAATTACCTCTATATGGATCATTTTAGGATTTTGAAAAATTTTCGGGTCGAAAAACATGAAAAAATTCCAATTTTTTTCGATACCCCCTGTAATATTACCCGATTTGGACGAGTGTAGCGCAACTTCAACTGTCCTTGTGGCACATCAAAATAGACATCTGTCAAAAATATTTTTTCATTTATATCATTTTACTATGGCTTACCTTCTTCATGAGTAATTTGTCCAATTTGTTCGGTAAAATTAAACACTAAAGTTTCCATTTCCTCCAAATCTTCTATTTTAGCTTTCAACGTTATATATCTATATTTGCTCCCTTCAAACAATTCTTTTCTCTCCGTTTTTACTAAAAATTTGCAACAATTACTGTAGCAGGGACTGGTCAATCTGTCAGATTTTTGACATAATTTATTATTCTTTCAGAATTTTGTGTATAGGTCATAAAACATAAAAGAAAAATAACAAAAATCGCGGGCAAAAATTGAACAGGATTTTTGGAACAAGTTCCCTTTTGGTGTCCCAAATAACATGGTCCAAAAGTTAACATTTTTATTTCTTAAATTCAACAAAAAATGATCCATTAGAGTATTTTTTAGCCAGGAACACGCTGAAAAGGTTATTTTTGAACGAATTCTTGAAAAAAAGCTGAAAATGCAACAGTTTTATGTTTTTTGAGCCACAAGGGGTGGTCACGACTCATGTCCACCCGGATAATTGTATAACTAGAGAACTAAACTGTGGGTCACCCTGAAAATTCGTGTCTTCCTGGCTAAAAAATACTCTCAAAGAACTTGCTCAGGGTTTTTTAATACAGGGTGAACCAAAAAATGCAACAGGTATTTTTGCGTACTTTAGCGTTATTTTGGCGAAATTTTTAAAAACAAGTTCTTTTCGCATAAAAATACCCCCTTATAGATGATTTTTGAAAAAAAACTTTTTGAAAATTTTCACAAAAAACGCAAAAGTACGATTTTGTTGGCACACCCTGTACATAAATGAAAAGAAAACTAACCTGGCTCCTGATTCTCTCTAGATTCCTCAGAGAAACCAAAAAATCCCATGATTGATGAAACCGAGAGTCGCCTAGTCATCATGACAATAACAAGTAGTATGGTCAAGTAAAACTAATTTTTTTCCAAAAACCACAGCCTTCCTTCGTATTTACAGCTTCGTGTTTCAGTTTCTCCTTCGTTGCATGCAACAAAAGTATGTCCCTTCCTATCAATCTTCGCCGTTCTCCTTCTTCTCCTAGTTGATTTTCATAAACAAGTACGTAAAAGCCTTCCTCTTGACAACAGATCAAATCAGCTGAATGCACTCCTCCCCTTCATTCCTTCTTCCTACAATTTCTTCTTCACACAACGGTTCCGCTTTTCCATCACTTTTCTTCTCGGCCCTCTTCGAGTCATATATCTCTCATGTGAAAACAATTTTTTACTTTATTTTTTCTGCGTCAAACGATAAAAAAACACAGCAGAACAAAGAAATAAAAAGAAGGAACACTCCTAAGGCAAATGTGTGTGTTCTGTGCCCAAATTTAAGGTGAAAGAATATCCACAATTAGTGATAACGATTTATTGCACTAAAATTGCAATCAACTTTCATTATTTCTATGTAAACAATAAAAAAGGCTAATGGAAACAGCCGGTTTTTCAACGAAAACTGAACCGTTCAAAGCGAATATTTTCAGGCATCTTTGATGCCCGAAAATTATTTTGCATCATTCTTCGAAAATTTTCTGCATAGTTTAAAGGTCATAAAAAAGGAAGGTCAAAGAAAAAATTGTTTTTCACACGAATTTTATGTTCAAAAATCGATTAATTAACAGGGTGATTCAAAAAGGGGCACTTTTTGTGATTTTTTACATGTATTGGGACCAGTGCCGTACGTGCTTTACGGCCCCTAAGGCCCGCACGAGGCCGCGATCGGGAGAGGGGGGGGGGGGGGTAAAAGCGATCAAGGCCGTTTTTTATAAGTTTCACGACTGTTTCCCCGATTGGCGCATTCGGTACATGAAAATCCATGCAATATAAAAAATTCAAACAAAATCCCGTTACTTTTGGACCAAAATTCCGTTATTTTTCCCGTTACTTTTGGGCCAAAGTCCCGTTTCTTTTGGCCCCCCCCCCTATAATAATAAAGATTTATTTGTCACACCATAAGCATGGTAATATAAGACGAAACAGTGTAATTTAAAGTACAATAAGAAATTAGTAAAATAACACAACAATATCACAATTCTAGATTCTCAATTCCGGTCTTCCAACGATTTGATATTGGTTAGGAGGTTGTAAACAGCATGGCCTTTTACGACATTCTTGAATCGAATGGGGTCGGTTATCGTGGCAACGTCAGCTGGCAGATTGTTCCAGGTATTGAAGGAGCTGCTTGTAACGACTTCTAATTTGGAGGCTGGTATGATGAGCTCCAATTCATAACCAATTCTTCTTGTACGCCTTCGGTTATGTCTTTGCACTGCATGACGGCTTGATCGGGTAGTTTCCGGTGGCCCAGGATGCCCAGTGCACGTTTCTCCATTGCAATTTGGTTGACGGGCTTCCATTGTAGTCTCTCGAGCAGTGCCAGATACGAAGAGGTGAAGTCGTTGGAGCTTGACAGCGAACTTTTGGACTCTTCCGATGGTGTTCTGAAAGATGATTTTGGGAAGGATACCACGCTCCAATGGCATACGTTAGCATCGGTTCGACAGTGGTCTTGTAGATCTTCTCGAAGGTCTTCATAGGCGCCTACTTTCTGATGGTTCAGCATAGTGCTCCAATGGCTTGACGGTATTTGATCGAGATCTTGGTGACACAGCCTAGCTTCTGGTCAAGTTCGATGCCGAGGTAACAGAATTGCTTGACTTGTTTAATTTTCTCGCCGCTGATCGAAATTTTCAGGTCGTAGTCGGTTTTCTTGGTCGTAAACATACATTACAAAATTCAAAATTTTGCATTCAAAATTCGTGTGGCGCCATTTATACTTCCGTTGCGTCGCGACACGACAGTGCATTTTGCGTCGTACGACACAAAAATGCACTGTCGCAACGCGACGGAAGTATAAATAGCGCCTGTGAAAAATTCTTCAATTTTTGATTTGTGAGGTGTGTACCATCCTAGTGCCGCAAAAACATAAGGCAAAATTTTTTCGAGTTTTTCAAAAAATATCTTGTCCCATTTTTATATTTTTTTCGCGCCGATAGGTGCGAAAAATTTTTATCCATAGGAGTGTAACAGTCAGGGCACAAGATTCTCTATTATCGTGTCGTTGGGCTTTTTCTGTAACAGTTAGGGCACAAGATTTTTTTCTTTTACCGGGTTTTTACGGGCGTATGAAAGTTAAATAAAGTTGATAGAAATAGTTTTGGTTTGATTTTTACCGGTACTAGAGCTTTTGGCAACGACCAACTCGTTGCCAAAAGCTCTAGTACCTCTTTACCGGGTTTGAACTCGTTTTTACTTCTCTAATTTAGGTCATAAGATTCAGAGGCTTGGTAGCGTTGACTCCATAGTCGTAGAACGATCGCGAATGCCAATTTGAGTACCAAGTAAGTTCCTATTTTCTTGCCCTTACTCAAGGATTTCAACAAAATTTTCATCGAAACTCGTAATTTTATTAGCATTTTCAGCTTAAAAGGATTGTTTTTAAACAAAAAATTGCGAAAAACATAAGGGGAATAAGGTTATTTAAAAAAACTCGAAAAAATGCATTAATACCTCTTATGTTTTTGCCCAACATTTTTGATAAATTTCGAAAAAACGTAAGGGAACCCTTATGGTTTGTTGAAATTTTTGCCCAAGGATCTCTCCCCAAACTTGAACTCCCTTTTTACTTCTGTACGGCATTGATTTGAACTCGATTTTTTCTCAACATGACCCCTCTAAAGGATAATTTTATGCGGGGAATCGATTGCGCGTGAAAATGAACCATGAAAATGCTTTTCTCATTCAGGGAAAAACATCCATTCTCCCTACAAAAGAAGTCTTCAATAAATTGGTTTCAATTTTTTTAGCGTCAGAGATCGCTCTTTTTTCTTCCTCATAAAAACGCAGTTTTCATTGAAATCAAAATGCACCGAAAAGACCACGGCGTCCGAAAATGAAAAAAATGGTTGACAAAAGAAATTTAAATACATGTTTAAATTCATGTGATCTTTGATCAATCGTTTCAATAAACAGCATTTTATTGATTCAAGAATTTTATCAAGGAATTTCTTCATGATAAAGTTTTCAAAAATAGGAAATTTTCAAACTTAGAGCCAAATCGTTGTGATTTTCTGTAATTTTTGTCTTAAATTCGTCATTTATTCATCATTTAGGAAAATTCGTCATTTAGGAAATTTCAAACGAACTTAGAGCCAAATCGTTGTCATTTTCTGTAATTTTTGTCAAAAAATTCGTCATTTATGCACTTTAATCCCCCCCTCCCCAACGGCTTGAGGGGGGGGTGCACTGACTTTTTTAAAAGTTTTTCCAGTAAAAAATATTTTTTGTAAATGTCAGGAGTGAATGTGGCCGAAAAACAAACATTTCCGACTTTTTTTTTAGTTTTTCACGAGGAAAAATTCTAAAAAAAAGTCATAAAGAAATTCCTTGATAAAACTCTTGTTTGAATCAATAAAATGCTGTTTATTGAAACGATTGATCAAGGATCATATGAATTCAAACATGTATTTGAATTTCCTTGTCGAAACGTTTTTTTCTCATTTTCAAACGCCGTGCGACTTCTAAAATACTCGATGATCTTTTTTTTGTTCTTGCAACTAAGTTTGTTGTAATAAGTCTTTCCCATCTTTTTCTTCCAACAATTGGGTGGGTGAAAGAATGGAAATAAATGATTTTCCTTCTAACTCCATATCAAAACATTAACGTTTATTATAAAAAAAATACAAATAGTTTCAAAACACATTCATTATCCAAAAAAATGAAACTTTGGCAAATCAATCATTCATACTAAAAATGACTAAATATTTATTGTCGACAAAAATCGGCGAACAGAAAAAGAACTTTGTCCCTTCAAGAGACCTCCACAACTGTAATGATGAATAAGATGATTTTAGCAAAAGTACAAAGTGATCCAGATGAATATACAATGGAATAAAACTCGGTATTTCGGAATAGGAAAAAAATTTTCATATGCGGTTTTTTACAAGTTTCTAATCACGTGACGTTTTATCTTTAAAATATTTTCATGATTTTTGAATAAACCTGTGTATTGAAGCGAAAATCTGAAAAGAAATTTTTGAAAAATAACAACGCCATTTTGTAGAGGGCATCGAAAAACGGCATTGAAAATCAGGCAAATTAGGTAATATGGACAAAATAGAAGTCGTATCTCGTGTCCTCAACGTTATCTTGTCAACTTTATTCATGTTAACTTTATGAACGTCACTTTTATTCCATTTTATATTCATCTGGATCACCCTGTATGTAAGTCTGATGTAATTTCCCTAAATATTACTTTTAAAAACACTTGGTTACAAAGTACGCGGCTATTATCAGCAATTACCTTTACAAACTAACAGATAAAAATGACTTTGTCCACGTGATACAGTGTCAATTTTTTTCATTTTTTATTCATGTAGCGAGTGGGAAAGATATTATCGATTCGCCCACTAAGCTTGTATATTTATGGGACCAAATAAAAAAAGATTTACAAATAAATTTTTAAAGAATTTATACACATTTTTAGAGAGAATTTATATAGAGAACCGAAAATTTTTTTAAACGATTTTGCTCGAAATTTTTTGCTAAAAATGTCCAAAGTGTGTATATAAACAACTTTAATTGAGATCGTTGGCTAAATTTTGAGTCGAAAAATCGAGAAAAATGAAAAAAATTGGTAAATTCGATGTTACTTGGTAAATTTTGAAAGGTTCCGCGGATGTTTTTTATCGAAATTTTTTTCAAAAATGTCGTAAATAACAATGTACAAATGCAAGTGATTGCTTTCGTTATAGTTTTGGAGATAGATCAAATTTCACTGCTTTTGTTTACTGTTTTAATTGAAAAAAGTATGACCTTGCAAGGGTCAACAGCACCCAAAATTTGTCGATTTTCGTAAAAATTTTGTTATTGCCTTCTAGAGCAACACTAAAAATAGTATTTTAGCAAAAAAATCGAAAATTTGAGAGGATCGCCTGTATCTCATTTTTTGAGGTATTTTTTTCACATTACTTTTTTCATATTGATTTTTTCACTCTTATTTTTTTCACGTTTTTTATTTGAATTTTTTTTCTCAACAATTGCATTTTGATTTTTCATTCTTATGCAGGATTTATACTTGCAAAAAACATCAATTGTTCGA
>JAQGCP010002229.1:0-10750 GCA_034699885.1 Acrobeloides thornei | reverse complement strand
CAAGTTTGAAAAAATGCCCATTTTTTAAATCTTTTTCACTAAAAAATGTCATTTTTCAATAAAAATCGATAATAACGTTTTTTGTCCAAAATGCCATTTTTAGTCATTTTTTGCCAAAATGAAGCCATTTTTGCCTAATTATTTACATGTTTACAAAAACGAAATACAGTGCTGACCACGTATCTAAAATTTTTTTCCAAACGTGTCCATTTTTCAAAATTTTTCTACATTACACACTATGCTCATGGGGATCTGGCGCCACTAAGGTTGATCCTTGATGAGGTTGGTATTACTACAGGATCAAAATTCATTACGAGCCATTCTTTGACCGCCATGGTTAGTGGTTCGGTGCGTTGCCAATGAATTCGGCATCTAGCAAGAATTCGGTCCTTCCTGTTCCAAAATATTTTTGCTCGTATTTAGCGGGAAAATCAAAAGAGGAACTTGTGATCGATCGAAGACCACAACAATCTCCATAAAATTTAGAGTCGAAATGACCACTCTCTAATGATTTTTGAAGGTGAAGGAAAAAAGGTTAGATGCAAATTTTTAGGATTTTTGGTCAAAATCGACACCTTCTTCACCCTAACGATTTATAGTAAAAAGATGTTATACAAAGTTGTTATAAATAAAAATGAAATGACACATTGCCGAATATTTTTCCCAAAAAGTCCGAAATCATCGAAATCGGAGATAATTTAAAAAAATTTTAACCCTTGGGGTAAAATGTAATGTTTGTCGTGAGAGTCGTAAAAGTTTCTTAGACTGCCCCGTTTTGGGCCTATAAAAATGAAATCAAGCAAGAAAAATTCCCAAGATCGGACATCCGATTTTGAATTGATCATCTTCGTTGATGATCGGACGTTCGTTTTTGAATTGGACGAAATTCAAAGTCGGACACAATATATATATCAACAAAAAATCGCACCAAAAAAGCTTTTCTGGAACAGGAGATAAGGCGTACAAAATATCGTAATGGAAATAACCGCACCGTATGTAGTAGTAATAGAATTATATGGTCCAATTGCACATTTCAAGAATTTTTAGATCTTCTTCAAAAATAATATATTTAAAAATATGGCATATCATATTATGGGTCATTTTGGTATAAATCAACTATGCCTTCAATTTACTTACTTTTTGGTAGCCATCATGTGTATATTTAACTCCGGTTTTGGTGACTTGCTTAATAAAGTAAGAAAGGTTTTATCAATTTTTTCTATAAAGAATGAAAAAACAAGATAGACAAATTTTTAAGGACAGTAGGACGGAACGCACCGCACGATTTTGCGGATTTTTCACAAGGAAATTTTCAGACGGATTTTTCACACAATTTGTGCGATGTAAATAAATAAAAATATATAACTCGCAAAAATCTGTTTGAAAAATTCCTTGCGAAAAATCCTCTTTTTGAACGATTGTGGTGCGTTCTGCCCTAGTGACTTTTTAAGAACCTTCGTGTTCTACGGGTCGAGAACAAGCAAAAAAAATACAAAAATTAAGGGCATCGCCGTTTTTAACAGCGGAAATTGGAATGGAAGTATTTATTTTATACTCCTGTTATCATTCAAAAGATTAGAAGTATTAACTGGATTCATGTCGTATTTTATAATAAACAAAAAGCGTCAAGAAATGATATTCCAGGTTTATTTTTTTTAAATTCATACAAACCTACATGAACAATTATTAGGGTTTGATCTACTTCGGGCATTTAATTTCTTTGTCGTGGATAATAGTGTACTCGTTTCCAGACATGGGGATGCAAATTCAAATTATTTATTTCGTCTTTGAGACCAAAAATTCGGAATATGATTTGCATAAAGTTCAAGAAATTTATGCGATTAGTTGTATAGCCATTTCATGGGTTTTTTATTTAATATCATTTTTGGCTCTACTAAAAGAGGTAATTAATTATTAGAAGGTATGCAAAAAAGAGAGTTTTGTGATTTTTGTTTTTTCAAACTTCAAAATTTTCGAGGTGTTTAAATTATGACCAAAATGACCCTATATGTAGGGATGTTTTACTCTTTTTTTTATGGCAATAATTCTTCAAAAAGGGGCAATTTTTTGGTGAATGCTCTCTTGATAACAGGTATCAAACCAGCGTGCTAGCCACTACACCACCCATCAATATCCATTCATTCCATCCAATTTAAAGATCATGCACGCCTTTTTTGACAATTTCAATTCGAAATCGACCTCAACCTAAGAAAGTGAATAAAAAAGTCTCGATTGATTTCCATTTAACTATAAAAAGTTATACAACGTTGAAGTTTACCTACAGGGTGTAGGCGTGTCATGAAAGACCTAAGAAAATTTTCTAAAGGAGAGTTGACTAATGCGAAAGCACATATTGTGGTAGAGGAGGCTTCGTTCCAGATATTAAAAAAATAATTAGGTCGTAAAACTTGAATTTCGATGAATTAGAGTTGAAAAAAAAACAAATATCCCAAAATAGTTAATACCCCAAAATAGGCCCATATTGGTCAATTTTGCATTAATTTTTTCTAAGTAATAAAGTGAAGAATCAAAAATGCATTGATGTTTAAAAGACGCTCCAACATGCGAGGAATCTTTCTATACTAAATTTATTAGCAGTACATTTTTCTATAAAAAGTTAGCTGCCCTTAAAGGTACATACCTTATAATAACACATAAAGAACCACATCTTGAAAAAATCGCATATATATACAGGTGGGCTTCCCAAAACTTTTTTTGATGGGGATTGAGAGATTTCGTAAAGACCTACCTAATAGGCATATTTTGGTTAAAATCGAAAGTGTGACCGAATTCTACACCTTAGCCAATGAGCTAATTTAGGGTCAAACGTTAAATCATCTTAGTTTTTTATAGGGGTCTTGTGAGTAAAAGTTTAATGTTTCTAACCCAAACTCCCTATAATATCATTTTGGAAAACATCTTAAAAGTTTTTAAAGTAAAGTTTGCTAGAAAAATCACAAAATTCCGTTTTTTTCTACCCTGTAACATGATCAAATCTTCTTTAGGATCTTAAAAAAACACAGCGAAATCATTTGACAAAAGAAGGATTTCATATTAATAAGAAGTTTTGTATTACTATAGTTTCATTTATCTGCTTATTATTAGGAATTTTGGCGATTATTATCTTCTATGTTATGTACGAGAATATATATGACCCTGATGGCAAAAACTAAAATTTGAAGTATATTTCCATAATAAGGTATTTAAACATTTTTCGTTTTTTCTTGTAGTATGTATTCAACTTTGAATATATTTTTCAAACAATTATATTAAAATAAATTTTTTTAGTATTTTTACTACACTCCGTTTCATAAATATACGAGTACCTCAAATTTTAAGTGTAAACAGTATGTTCTAGATGTTTTCACAAGTCATTTACTGGTGATTTGACGGCAATTTGCTAATGCGGTTGCGGTATTTGTAAACAACTGTCTGTTTAGAAAAGACATCAGCAAAAATCATCAAATCTTAAGAAATCAAGCCAATTCACATCTAACATGCTTGGTTTTCATAGATTTTTATTCCGGCTTTTGTCTGTTTAGAACGTACGAGATTGTCTGCTTCCTTTACTCTCTGCTCTCGTCCGCTTGAAATCGCACCTATTCGATGCATTCTTAAAACATAGGAGTGCCAAATCAAAACATAGCGGCTTTCTGGACTAGTGGAGGATTTGAAGTTCTCTAGTCTCTAAGACATCCAAGTCCTATGGCCAACATCGTTCGGAATCTACAAACTACAACTGAGCAAACAATTGAGAATACAAAACATAAAGTACAAGAAGTGATTAAGCGATCACCTACATGGTGAGTTAAAAGTCCTCTACCATTCGTTTAAAGGGTGAGTCAAAAGTCATCTACTATCGATGGTAGATGACTTTTGCCTCACCTTTTAAACGAATGGTAGAGGACTTTTGACTCATCCTGTAAATAGGTGTAATTAGGACCCTGATTAACTATTGCGTACTAAGTACGTGACTTATGGGTGGTGAGGTATTAGGGGTGTGGTTGATGGAGGGTTTCTATACTTTTTAAAGGACATTAAATCTTTTATTAAAATAGAAAATTAATGAAAAAATGTTTAAAAAAGTACACAATATTTTTTATATTTAAAGAATCAATAGAATTTAAAAATAAAATAATTAAAAATAAAAGCGCTTTTTGCGGGCGGCCGCAATTTTCAAATTTTTTGTGCGATCGACCTCCAAAATCACTGCGCAGCGCCAGGTCAATCCCTCTTCTACTACAGTGACCGCTCGATAAGCGGGCCACTTTTAAAGGGGGGAGGTAACGCTTTGCAGCAACACTTCTGAAAAATTTTTTTTTGAATTTTTGCAGTAATGACTTTTCTAGGGGTAATTTTATGCGAAAAATCGATTGCGCGCATTCTCAAAGCTTGAAAATGCTTTCTTGACTCTGATTCAGGGATAAATTGGGTTTTTGAAGCAAAAATGACAATTTTTGCTTCAAAAACCCAATTTTTCCCTGAATCAGGGTCAAGGAAGCATTTTCAAGCTTTCTAGGAGTAATGTTAAATATCATTTTTTTCAGAAAATATCTTGGAGCTGGTGTCGAATAACTACTCCACTGACCATCATGCCGTTTAAGGTCCCTAGAATCACCTACGTATCAAGTTTTTTTATTTTTTGTGGCGAGATTTTATTTTTTTATAAATTAAAGACAAAGTGCTTTTCTTCATTTTTGACGCATATTATACAAGAATTTATAGTCTACACGCTAAAATTTATTCTGAAATGAAGCAAATTATTCTTTTTTTAACGTTTTTAAATTATTAGAACTGTCTTTACAGATTAAAACTATGTCGATTTACTCGTTTTTGCCTGAATTTTCTATTTAAATTTCTCATTTTCTTTCATTTTTCACTTCTATTTCAAAAAAAATCATGTACATATCTGTATTATAGTGGTTGAACTTCATCAAATGACTCTATTTGAATTGTTCGCGAAAATTCAACTTCCTGACCAAGACTTTGAAAGGTGGATTGTTTTTCAGGGATTGCTCCACGGATCTATGCCTTGCGAGAACTGCAATCAACCGATGAACGATGTAATCAAAGGTGGTATACGACTTTGGGTTTGTGAACATCAAGAATGCCGTTTTGGGCCTAACAACAAGAACATGCCAACGAAGGGGTTTTATTCGGTATGATCTTATGTTACCAGCTTTAAATTTATTAGGGCACCTTTTTCTCGCGCGCTAAGCCTGGACGAGAATAAGTCTATATTCCATTTGTCGTACTTATGGGCTCACCAAAGGTGCACTTTGAAGGAAGCTATATTTGAGACTAAAATAACGCGTAGTACCATCATTAGGTGGTGGAAAAAGTTTCGCCGACTTTGCTCTACTTATTTCGTTCGGCATCCTATCCGATTAGGAAGACCTGGTTAAGAGGTAGAAATCGATGAGACTTTCTTGACAACTCGTAAATCACAACGTGGTCGTCGTGTCCGACGTCATGGTCGATGGATTTTCGGCGGCACGGAACGCCGTACGAATCGATCTTTCATGGTACTTGTAAGACAACGTCGAGCTATCGATCTACTGCCTCCGATTCAAAGATATATTATGCCACGTACAAGAATCTATTCAGGTTCAAAATTGTGTCATATTTAGTTATCATCTTTTTTCAGACGAATGGAGAGCGTACTTGCAAATAGTTCGTCTTCCAGGTTGGTTAATGCACCGCCGCGTTCGACATGCTCGTCATTTTGTGGACCCCATCACACGTTACCATACTCAGAATATCGAAAGAAAATGGGGTGAGTTCAAAGCGATGGTTAGAGCTAAAAAAGGCATTAGTGACTTTCAACTTAAAAGTCACATCGACGAATTTTTGTGGCGCGAACGTTTCGGTGATACCGAGGAAGTGTTTTACAACTTTTGGGAACACGTTTCCGAACTTCATCCGTGTAATATTTAATTATTTTTCTTGTTTTGTTGTAATTTTGGAGAAAAAATGTTGTTTTTGTTCGATTTTTTGTAAATAGGAAAAAATAAAATCTCACCACAAAAAATAAAAAACTTGATACGTAGATGATTCTAGGGATCTTAAATGGCATGATGGTCAGTGGAGTAGTTATTCGACACCAGCTCCGAAATTTTTTCCATTATGCTTCTATTATTCAAAAACGGTGAAAAGTACAAAGACAATATATCACCCCAAAAAATTAGGTTCTACTGCTTTTTAAGAATTTTTTTTATTTTCTGAATTTATAGACTCAAAACAAATTTTCGAAAACATTCTACCTCTTTTTCAATTTCACCGACTCTTAAAATGGAGATTTGCAATTTGAGGAAATAATAATTAATCTTTATTATTTCTTTTCCAAATATTCTATTTTTAGCTCTTATTCGAAAGATCGACGTACCAATACTTCTGGGAGCTCTAGGGCTAGTTGAAATTGATGACTAAATTATCGAAATATCAACGCTTGGAGGTGTTAGAAGATCCCTTTAAAAAACTTTTGAAAGTTTTTTGTGTTGACGATCCATGCCGTAAATACATGAAAGTTGTTGTAAAACTCACGAGTGGGTTGGATTCTAAAGATTTTCTCCAACTCATAGCAAGCGCTGCTATTCGAGCAGCATTGAATCGTTGCTTGGGGAAAGAATTAATGGTAAAGAATTTTATGATATTCCATTTTTGGATAGGACTAAAGTGCATCCTAAAAATTTTATTTAAATTTTATGGTACTCTATTTTTTATATAAAATATATAATGTAAAGTCTTTTTTAGGGTGCACTTTAGTCCTATCCAGGTTGTGATTCGAAACTTTTTTGCCGTTACGGAATTGCTCACCTATTTTCCTAACTCATCCAAAAATAATCTTCAGTAAAAATCTATTTACTGAAGCGCTTGTTATATTTTTCCGCGGAAAAGTATAATAAGCGCTTGAGAAATATTACTAAGAAAATATTTTTTTACTGAGAAATGTTTCTATGCGTATATTTTCGATCTCTGTAATCTTTACTTCGTTTCCGTTACGGTTTTTCCAATGAGTTTGAGATTACGAGAAAATAAGAATCGCAAAAAAATTCAACCCGACCACGTAGGGATTCCGAGATAATCGTTTCGTCGTTTTTGCCTTTTGTCTATCAATGAAATTGACAGATATTGAATCATCTGCCACCGTGGTGTAGTGGATGTATTTTGGGCTCGTAACTAGAGGGTTCGATTTCTACTGCTTATCTTTTTTGCCTTTTCAAAAAAGTCATGGACGATATAAAATTAATATTTTTACATGTTCTTCATAATTTTAGAAGAATTTTGATACAAAAATAAAGAGCTTATCCCATGGAAATTTCCAATTTAAAAAATTTATATATTCGATCAAAAAAAGTATCTAATGCTGGTCCACTCGGTCCAAAAAGGTATGGTGCTGATACCAATGACCGGAAAAGGATCCTACATTGGTCCCCTTGACCAAGAAATGATCCTAGGGCGATAACTCTGTGTATTTGATATGTTCTTCAATGTAAAAAATCGAACGAAGTTCAGTCCCCCGGAACTAGGAATTAAACAAATTTTGGTTCGACTACGCAGAGATGCCAAGATAATCGCTTCATTATTTTTGCCTTATGTATATCAATGAAAGTGAAAGCCCTTGAATCATCGTCTTTCATAGCTTGGTGGATGTGTTGCGGGCTCTTAAGCCGTAGGCCACTGGTTTGATTGAGGTCTGAAATGTAGAGGGTATGGAGAAAGTTTCCGGACAGAGTTTTTGTCTAATATCTCGGCATACACTTCAGATCATGATCTTAGTCAATTTAAAAAGCTAAGTGCTTGTGCTTGCAGAATTATTGCCGAGAGCCTGTGGCCTGAGGCCACAAAATTTTAAAAGCAAAGTTGGAGAATTAGAAAAATATTTTTGGATCTCAAAGTTTGAAATTGAATGTTTCGAAAAAATTTAAATTTTTGGGAGAGGTTTTCCGAAAAGACAATCACAAAAGGCAATCACTTCAAGCTTCATCTTGATAGAATATGACTTCCTTTTTTGAGATTTCTTATCGACCGTGTTATTCGACTCACCATCGAAACTCTCAAGCTCGATATCGCTCATATCTTAAAAATGGGAGATTTACGATAGAGTCTGTCTATAAAAATGGAGATTTAAGATAAAGATGAGAAAAGTATTTTTCAAGTTTGAAAAATGGAAAAGTTCAGATACATTTCATTTAATGGAGAAATATTGAAGTAAAATTATTTCAAACTTCGAGAAATCAACGATATTAAGATTGTCGTTCTTCAAGATGTCCTTATATTAGAGAGAGTCCTTCTATTAGAGACTGTCCTTCTATTTTTCAATCGTCCTCTGCTATGTCCTTCTATTAGAGATAATACGGTAAGTTGAATTAAGTTAAAGACATTATCGATCATGACAACTTTTTGGCATATCTTACACTTCACTTTTCGATTTTGTTTTTGGCATAATTTGAGGTATAACAGGTTCAGAATATATTTTTATTTAAAATTTAGAAAATTTACTATTCAGAATTGGCTGATATCATCATTTAGTCTAACGTTCATAACGGGAATATGAATTAATTTTCATCAACTGGTTATATTATTACAAATTCTTGTCAAATATATATTCAATTAGAAATTCGGAGCAAGTTCACAATTTGTAGATCACTTAACGTGGTCCAAAAGTTGAAAAAATTTTCTTTAAAAATTTTTTTTAAAAAAAACATATTTTTTGCGATTTTATGATCTGAAAACACATTTTTCATGTTATTTCGTTACTTTTTGATTTTTTTCACTTTCTTCAGACCATCTTGTATACTCTTTCAGTTATCACAATGGCAATTAATCAGTTACAGGATTTTCGCGATGATGATCTTCATGAGAAGCTTCGGATTGTTTTTCATTAGGGCCACAATTGCACAAGGATCATATGTTTCTTTGTTTTTAAGCCATAAAATCACTAAAAGACTGTTTTTCTGCCGAATTTCGATGAATTTTTTTCGAGTTTTGGTCAACGTTAAGTAGTCCACAAATTGTGAACTTGCTCTAGAAATTCTATCGAAAACTCATGATAATAGAGAAATTACTATAGAGTATTTATATTATTCTTATAGCACAGGCTTTAATCTTTCTAAAATGCACAAGATCATGATCCCACATGTATTCAAAAGAGAAAAAGTCGGAATTCGTTGTTGAAAAGATCATACTCTGGGGTTTTTCCGACCGACAAACATGAATCTGGCGTTAATTTTTAGTGTACACCTCGATAGAGGGCTCAAAAAATTAGATATACTCATTTTTGGAGTTATTTATTAAAAGTCTATTGAATTCAAGGTCAAAAATCTAAGTTTTTGAGGTTTTGGATAATTTTCTTTGCACTTTCCCACCGTTTTTGGGCATGGAGAATACGATGGAAAAGATTTCATTCAAAAATTCAAATCTGAAATTTTCGATTTTCGACCCATTAGACCCCTGTTTAGTATGGCTTCTTGAAAAAGTTCGAACTTTCTAAGGGAAAATGCATTTTTGAAGCGGTTTTTTTCAGAATATGGTTTTTAATAGTGGAAAATTCATTTTTAAAACGATTCGGAGCTGTAAAACCGTCGATAAATATTATTTTTCTCATAGATAGCGTATTTTTATGGATGTGTTCAGTAAAAACCTATCTAGCTTTTCATAAATTTAGAGAACAGGGAGACTGAGCGCCGAAGGCGCTCAAGGTCTCGGCCTCGCTTTGATGCCAAAGACTATCAATTTTTCTTTTTTTTCAAGTAATCGATTTTTTTCAAAAAAGAACATTTATTGAAAAAGCAAAGATATTTCGACAGAGATCGAACTTGTGCCTTTCCGAATGCAAAGCTAACGCTTTACCAACTGCGCCATGAAGGCAGATCAACAACTTGCTTACATTTCCCACCCGAATACCTAAACTAAAAATGAAAAATTGAGTTTTTAATTTTTTCCAGAGGAGTACCCCCATGATTTTGATGTCGTTTTTCTTCTCTCGCCGAGCTCTTTTCAGAAATCTAAGCCGTAACGGGATTTAAGGTTACGAAATTTGTTCGTACAGACAGACAAACGCACATTTCTCGTTTAATATTAAAAGATTTTAGGTTACCATTCCTGACTTTATCAAAGCTCTTCGAGAGGTCTCAAACAATAAAACTAGTGCTTTCGATATTTCTCCTGTTAACGAAATTGTTAAGGACTACCTTTGGGTTATTGATTATGGAAATATCGAAGTTGGTGTCGAGGTACACCTTAGTATAGCTAAATGCCTTGTCCAATGTGTGGCATCACGAGGCTACTTCATGCCAGCTGCTGTCAAAGAACACTTTGACATAGCTCAACGTCTTATCGAATGGATGTCATCACGACGCAACTTAATGCCAGCTGTCGAACAAAAACCCGAAGCAAATGCCATGCCAGTTGTTGTCGAACAACGACCCGAAGCAGATGTCATGCCAGTTGTTGTCGAACAACAACTCGAGAAAAGAATGGAAAAGCCTGTAAGATTGGATTCATAAAAATAACGACAGGAATGATTTTGGACAAAATCCGAGAAATTTTGAACAATTTTCTGAAAAACATTTTGAATGAACTTCTTTGTTTTAGTGCTCTCTTAAAATCAAAAAATGGAAATGGAAGGGTGGCTAAAAAAATAACATAAGGGAACGTCCAGAAAGTATGTCCGTGACATTAACATTTTTCAGGCTCCACCCACCCCCGGTCACAAAATGCGCAAAATTTTCGAGGACCCACCCACCCT
>JAQGCP010002228.1:0-10754 GCA_034699885.1 Acrobeloides thornei | reverse complement strand
AGTCCGCTCCCTAGTGATGCTTCGAAATCTGTTCATGTTTCAAAATATGTAACATGTTATTTGAAATTCTACGAAACTTGTTACATGTATGGGCTACTATTATTGGCCTCGGATGAAGTAACTTTTTTAGCTATCGTGTGTTACAAGTTGTTTGTTTGGGAAATTTTTAAGAAAAATCAAAATGTTGAACAAGTTTAAAACATGTAACATCCTTGAAACTTGTTCATCATTTTGATTTTTTTCGAAAATTTCTCAAACAACTTGTTACACACGATAACTAAAAACGTTGCTTAATCCAAGGTCATTAATAGTTACCCATAAGTGTAACAAGTTTCGTAGAATTTCAAATAATATGTCACATATTTTGAAACATGTAACAGATTTTGAAGCATCATCACCGCTCCCCTTCCCTTGATACACGAATGCACTTGCCTACGCCGCTGAATATGTACCGACTTTAATTTTACATAAAATTAAAAGGGGAGTTCAAATCATGGTCTAATCTCCGAAAATTTTTTTGTAAAAAGTCGTTTCTAGAACTAATTTTATGTGAGGAAGCGAATGCGCGCAGCCCTGTAATGTGAAAGTGCTTTCCTGACTCAGTGAATTCAATGAAAATCTTTGTTTTTCTTTTTACAAAGAAAACTTTTAAGCTCCCCGGGGGAAGAGCTAAAAATTTTTTTGGAGATTAGGCATGATTTGGACCTCTCCCCTTTAAGGGTACTATGAGTCGTCAAGAAGCCGTCTCTATGGTTCCACCTCTTTTATTGGATATACAGCCGCAGCACTTGATTTTGGACGCTTGTGCTTCACCCGGAAGTAAAACGATGCAAATTATCGAGCTGATGCACAAAAAGTCTTCCCATCCAGGTATGCTCTTGATTCGTTTATTGTAACTCAATGATTATATTAGATGGTCTTCTAATCGCAAATGATGTGGATTATAATCGTTGCTATTTGCTAGTCCATCAAACTCTAAAGCGGATGCCAACAGCGAACTGTGTAGTTGTTAATACGGATGCTAGCCAGTTTCCATCGGTTTTGGGACCGGATAGCAAACCGATGTTTTTTGATAGAGTTTTGTGTGATGTTATTTGCAGGTAAGGTTGGAAAAGTCTCGGGACGGTCCCTACACTAGGACATCCCCTTTTATCCTTGAATTTTCCGAGTTAGTCTCAAAATTAGGGAATTTTATTTTTTTAGTGGCGATGGCACATTTCGAAAGAACCCTGATCTTTGGCGAACATGGGATACCCAGAAGGCTTTAAATTTGCATAAAATTCAGAATTCCATAGCAAGTCGATGTTTTGAATTATTGGAAGTTGGTGGACTCATGGCCTATTCTACGTGTAAGCTTTTATTGTGTTTAGCCAAGCTGATAAAATTTTCAATTTTAGGCTCGTTGAATCCAATTGAGGATGAAGGTAAGATTTTGGATCTTAGAAAAAGTATACAGGGTGTTCCAAAAAAAAAATCAAAATTTTTGTTTAAAAATCGAATTTTAGATCAAAATTTTCACGCCTCGAGAGTGCTTGCAATCGATTTTTCGCATAAAATTGCCCCTAAAGAGTCATTTTGGAGAAAAAATTTTCGCCAAAAAATGCTCATGACCGTTTTTTGGAACATCCTGTAAAGACGCATTTGTAGCAATCGTCGCGCAGTTATTGAGAAAGTTTGGTGATGCCATTGAATTGGTTGATGTTTCTCAACAGTTGCCTGGGCTAAAGCGTGTTGCTGGTAGATCATATTGGAAAGTTGGTGATTATAGCTTGATTTCTATTCGAAAAATTTTTAGGTTCTAGATAAAAATTTGAAAGAATTCGGCTCATATAATGAAGTAACATCTAATTTGAAGAATGTTTTTGTGCCTTCGATGTTTCCGCCTAGCGATGAAGAATCAAAAAGATTTAACTTACACCGAAGGTAGAAAAAAATCATAAGAGTTCCCCTTATGTTGCTTTTTTACAAAATTTTATTGTTGAAAAATGCTTAGAATAATATGATTTTTAGCACAAAAAATGAAATTTGAGGAAAAAAATGGAAAATTTTGGTGAAAAACCGTAACATTGAAGTTTTTAGTTTTCGAATTTTTCCTCATCATCAAAATTCTGGTGGCTTCTTTGTTGCATTATTGAAAAAAGTGGCTGCTGTACCCGGCTTTGACCCTGCTGTTCAACCAAGGTATAGTCCATTGTAATCAAATTTTCCCGACCCCAGTAAAAAGCGATCCCGTCCGATGTGGCAAGTTAAGCAACATTGAGCCCGCAGGTTCGATCCCCGGAAGGTAAAATAGTAAAAAATTTTGAAAATATTTTCTCCCACATTTATATCTAACTCGAAAGATTTAGAAAACCACCAATGAAAAAGAGACGGCGTACATTTCGTGAAGACCCATTTGTTTTCCTGAATGATAATGTTGAAGAGCTCCAGTCTGATTTGGAGAAACATTATGGCGTGGATAAGGCACAATTTCCATTCAACAACATCCTTATTCGAACTCATAACACCGAGAAGAAGAAATGCATCTATTATGTAAATGACAAGCTTCGAGATTTTCTTCGAGTGAATTCCGAGCGCTATAAGATTGTCAATGCTGGTGTTGGAATTCTAAGACGGGTAAAAATTTTCTTGCATATTTTTAAATTACAGAATGTATCGAAAAAACCGGAAGTTGGCGATTTTTTCATGTTTTTTCAACTCGGAAATTTTTTTTTCAAAGTCCTAAAAATGACTCATATAGGCATTTTCAAGCTTTGAGAAGGCGCGCAATCGATTTTCCGCATAAAATTTTCCGTAAATGGATTATTTTAGGATTTTTGAAAAAAATTTCAGAGTCGAAAAAACATGAAAAAATCGTTCAGATTCCGTTTTTTTATACGCCCTATATTATTTAGGTAGATAAAGTTAGTGCAAGCCAATTTCGTCTGATGCAAGATGTGAGTTTTTCTCTTTTTTTACTCATTTTTGAACCACTTTTTTAGGGCCTAGACGCGTTATTGCCATATATAACAAAGCGCATAATCGATGTCGATGAGGATGATATGACCCTAATTTTGAATGGTTATGAGGACAACCATTATGTGCCGTTGCAACATCTTAATTGTCAAGAGATACTAAGTCAGATTGAATGTGGAAGCATCGTGCTTCATCTGAAGAAATCGAATTTCGAGACTCATGTTACGGGTTGGTTGGGTGCTCATACAGTAAGTTTAAAAAAAAATTTAGTTCTAGTCTACAATGTGAGTCCTATAGATTTTTATGAGTCGAATGGATTTTTATGAGTCCAATAAAAATTTTTTCCCGAAAGGGGAGAGAACCTGCCTCCCCTCTTGGTTATGACACTGAATTAGGCGGATAAATGACACAAGATTATTAACTTCATACTTTTTTTAGGTATCAGCTTTCATCAGCCGTGAAGAAAAAATTCATATTCTTAGTATGCTTGGTCAGGACGCATCTAAATTGAAGCTAAAAGTATTGACCGTAAGAAAAGAAAAAGGTTTGAAAAAGCATGCTAATGGTGGTAATAATGATGGGCCAAAAGAAGCTAATCAAGAGGCTGATCTGGAAGTTGATTAGAATTTTGTTTGATTGTTGTTCGAATTGTTGTTGTTTTATTTTAAAATGTTATTGTTGAAATGTTAAAATAAATTTGAATTGAAAAATATTTGTACTGGTTTCGAATAGCGACCGCAAATGGACAGGGGTCTGGATTCGAAAAATTTTTTTCGGATTCAGACCCCTGTCGGTAGTAGAAACTAGTACCAAAAATATTTCATCTGAAATGTACAGCACATTAAATATCTTGTATGTTTCTTTTACAAAAATTATATAAAAATTTTTAGACTTGGTTTGAATGCCGACGTGTATATAAGCTAGCTATAAAAATGACCCATGTGGCTATATCCAGCTATTCTCCAGAACAGAATGGAACCATTCAATTTCTTCCATTTAAGTTTGGAGAGCGATTGAAAATAATTGCGGTGTCATCTGGTTGGGCAGTTGGTAAATATGAAGATGGTGATGAGAAAGTTGGAATGTTCCCCATTTCCCATGTTCGTGAGATAAAACAAGAAACCGATGGAATGCATGCGATACTAGGCGAGATTGGAGAAACTTTGCGAATCTGGTGGTCAACTATAAAGGAGAAGTACATCAAATCCAATTTGCTAGAGCCTCGATTGAATGGGCTAATTCGCGATCTTCTCTTGTTTCATCAGAAACTGAAGCTGGGTAATTTGCCGAATGAAGAGAAAGAGCTACTAATAAAGAAGATTGCCAAAACGATCGACTTTGGAAACCATCAACTTGGGCTCGGAATGCATATACGAGATGAGAATATGAAAATTCTCAAGGTTGAATCCCTTTCAATCATTACGGCGTTCCGCAAATGCGAAGAAGCGTATAGCCGTGTGACGAATAAGGAGCCTGAAAAGGAGTTGGGCACAGAAAAATTCAACTTGATCCTTCACATTCATCAAGTCGATTTCAAGATACCCTATGATTGTGAAGTGGATGTGAATATTCGTGATTCGATCAGCAAGAAGGCCATTGCCGAGCCAATTTTGTTAAAATGGTCGAAGAAAACGAAGAGCTTTATTCATGACCGATGTCATGTGCTATTTTCGGAAATTTGCGACAATATCAATGAAGAAAAGCTCGAGATCTCGTTCGGTGTTTCGAAAATTGCACCATTGGAAAACCAAAACGGAAAGGTGGAGAATAAAAACTTGGATGAAGTCCGGCAGTTGTTCGCACATGGTGACTTCAATCTTACGGAAATGTTGAAAGATATCAAGGACAAGGAGAAACGAGATATGTCTTTTGTGTTGGTTTACGACGACTCTTCACGTTATACGACAACAAAGAAAAGTGAAGTGGATGCGAAGTTGGCCATTTCGATCACCGCGCAAGCTTTTATGGGATCTATTGAGAAGATTCGTGAAAAGCACTCGGACTCCTTTATTTCTTCGATTCCAGTGATCAAACGAGTTAACTTCAAAAGCGACTACTGCGATATACGAAATGAAGTCTACATCAATCTGAGCTCTGCCGATTTCCACTGGATCAAAGGACAAAAGAACATCGAAGGAAGAATATCTGTAGTGGAACCCGATTCGGGCAGTATTCTTCAAGATTCCATTGAAGTCACAACACCAGACGGGGTGATTCGTAAAAAAACGTACCATACTCGAGTTTACATGAACGAAGAAAGGCCAAGATTCAACGAAACCATCAAGGTTCGGCTGCCCGACACAACATGCCGCAGCCTGAATTTGAGAATCCTATTCTACAATAAGAAGATTGGCTCAAAATCCGAGAAAGGCCCAATTGCTCTAGCATCGATTCCCATATTACAAGACTACAGATTGACTACAACGAGTGAGCACGAAGAAGAAGGTGTTCCTGTGTTCAAGCTTGACTCGGGAAAAATATATGACGAAGCCACTCTGCATAAAGAAATCCAGAAAGCTTCAAATTCCCGACTCTTCTACCGGATGCTAGTCTTGTCGAATGTGCACACGAAAGAGGCTCGCTTGTTGCCAGTTCTATTCCAATGGAAAGAATGCCAAAACGACTTGAAGACATGTCTTGAAGACGTCTACAATTTAAATGGGCAAGCCGAAGAACTCTTAAAATTCCTGCCTCCGATTTTTGATGCACTAATAGAAATGGCGGAGCTGAATCCCAACCTTAGAGAGTTGATCTTCGATTTGATCATTTGGATGCTTCGACAGTGCGAACAACAATGCGAATTCAAAAAAGTCTTCGAAGAATATGTTTCGAACATCTATCATATCAATGCCTTCAGCTACCTCTTATCCAACTTGTTCAAATCTCTCAAACAAGCATTTGAGTCTGAAAGGCAGGCACAAGAAGAGAATAGCCGAGTGTTGTTCCTACTCCGTTTGGCAGGCTACTTATCAAAAATGATCGTCTTTTCCAAGGAGGCATTCGACCGCTTATACCCAGAGAAGCAAAAGGATGAAGAATTCAATGAGTTGGTGACTTCGATACTCAACTTAATGTTCGATATAATACAAACGGGGCGCAACATTTTCATCAAAACGGCAACACTACGCTATCTTCCATCGTTCATCGCACCGATTATCGAGCACAGCATGTATGATCTAGTTACATTGGCAAGATTCTTCACCAACTTGCTCCATGGGCTACCTGAAGATATCAAGGTCACGTACAAGTTCACACCTATTAAAGAAATTGTAAACACGGATCTCTTTGCCTCGCAAAATTATCGCCAAGAGTTGTTGCCGAAAGTGTTGGATCTGACGTGTCAAGAGCTGGAATTGTACATGGAGCTGCCCGAAACGAAGACAAATGCCGAATATATGGTGAATATCGAGCTAGGAGCACAAATTCTCACCGATATATTGGAACGACTTTTCCCGTTCAACTCGAAGACGGTCTACTTTCAATGTGGCACTTATGAAGAGCTGAAGTTGATCATTAATAGGTGTCTGCGATCCGTGAATCAGGCAATCGGTGTTCTCATGCACGAGCCGTCACATATCCGCTCTCTTTTTGCATTACTATTGGCCTTGATGGACAAATGTTCGGCGCCAATTTTCTCCGAATATATTGCGAAAGGAGAGTCGAACGACAAGTTCGATTTCCTCATTGAAACACTGCACATGTTCACCGAGCTGCTGGAGAAGAACCCACTCTCTGGCGAATGGTATCAAATGCGTTTCATCTTTTATAGGCTAGTCAATAAGCACATCAGATTCATCATGGCTATTACTACTACATCAGCGGAAGAAAGCATGTATTCGGAAGAGATTCTCAACGAACTCTTTGATACGTTGGTTGCATTCGTCAACAATGTCACCACTGATCGGATGGGCATTTATTCGGAAGCGACGGGCGAGCTTCGGAACAGTTCGGCAGCTTCACTTCGATCGCTTTGGTTCATGCACAATCAGCACGAAAAGGCCAAGTTGATGCCAAGAATTTTCCCAAAAGTCCTCCTACTCGCTGTACGAAATAACAACAACGTCCGACGGAAAATTCTGCCCATACTAGCCGATATGGTTCTTGTGGAATTTTACCTGAAACAAGAACAAAGGTTGTCAGTCCCAGTGGCTCTGCGTGAAATTAAAAATTCCAAGTTCCTCGATGACTTTATCTTTGAGTTGGATGCAATTTTGTCACAATGCCCTGATAGCACGACATTTCGGCGACAACTGTGCGACGAGTTGAAGAATCGTTGTCAATCCGATAGTCAACTATATACGAATGGATGCGAAGCATTTATCAACAAAATTGACAAAGTCTTGAGTCTACTAATTGACTACAACCAAGTGCAGACCAGTTTTGAGTGCCACGAGAACAAGATGCTGTGCATCGTACGCCTCATCGAATTCTATGCCTCCATCAAACATCGACTATACTTGACCTATCTATTGAAACTTTACGAAATCCATATCCAGTTGGGCAATCGGATTGAAGCGGCACATGTGCTAAAGCGAATCGCCGAATCGTTGAAATGGGATGAAGAACAACTAACTGGTTCACATCAAGAAATTCATGACCACCTCAAATGTCAAGATAAAACCCAACGAGAACTGAAAGTGAAGATCTACTTGGATATTGCTTCTCTCTTTGACGATGGTGAGCATTGGGAATTGGCGATTGAAATCTTAGAAGAATTGAGTCAGATTTATAAAAAAGTATTCCTCGACTACAACAAGCTCTCGGAAACAATCAGACGGATAGCAGAATTGTATGACAAGATTACGAAAACGATTCGTATGGAAAGTTATTATTTTCTGGTAGCCTTTTATGGTGGCGGCTTTCCAGATTATTTGAGCAATAAAAAATTTGTGTTTCGAGGAGAGAAGTTGGAGATGTTTCAGAATTTCAAAGAGAGAATGTTGAACAACTATTGTGGAGCCAAATTTATTGAAACAGTGGAAGATTGCTCGAACACAGAATTGGTCAACTCAAATGAAAAATTCATTCAGGTTGGTTAAATTTTGGAGGGAAAAAAGAATTTGTGAAGAAAAAAATCGAATTTTGGAGAAAAATCGAATTTTTGAAGAAAAAAATTCGGAGCTCGTCTATATGGGGGGCCACACATCTATTTCTCTGAATCAGGGTCAAGGACGCATTTTCACGCTTCGGGAATGCGCGCAATCGATTTTTCGCCTAGAAATTACCCTAAAAAAGTCAGTTTTTAGAAGAAAATCTTACAAAAAATTTTGAAAAAAAATCACCCCCCATGTATACGAGCTCCAAAAATTCATTTATTCGTGATTTTTTTGTAGATTATACCCATAACACCGCAGCAATCTCTCTCAGATGGATTAACAAATCTCCCTTCAAACCCTTTGATTCATTGGTATCGAAAATTCCACCGAGTTTCATGCTTTGAGCAGTTCCGCAAAAATATTCGAAATGACACCAAGTGGACAAGTTTGGAGTCGAATGAAGCCACCAAGTTATGGATTACTCGACGAATTTTTGAGATCAACCAACAATTGCCGGATATATTGAATTTCGCTAAAGTAGTCAAAGAATATGGAACGGAACCTATGCACCCAGTCGAAGTCGCTGTACATGAGATGCAAAAGACGAATAATAGCTTGTTAGAGACTGCACAAATGGTTTCAGCTGGCTTGACTGAATTAATGATCAGTTTGGGTGGGAAAATTCGAGGCATACTTCAAGGTAACTATTACATTGTTTAATTTGTGTCTATACATTTCCATTTTAGCCGATGTTGGTGGTGGTATTCGAAATTATGAGGTAATTTTATACAGGGTACACCAAAAAAATTTTTTTCAAAACTCGAAAAAACCGTCTTGGTCCTCCCGTTATGTTTTTGCCTAAAATTTTCAAAAAATTAAATGAGGACCCGTATGATTTTTTGAAATTTTTGGCCAGGGGCCTCTCAAAATCTCTCAAGACAAAGGTAATTTGTCACTATGATGACAAAATTGACACTTTTTGTAATGTGGAGAAGCACTAGAAAGTACATAAAAATGTCCGAGTCTCATTTCAAAATTTAGGCATTCTTTTCCAAGAAAGCTACCTCAATTTGTAATGAATCTGAATCGAATTTGGTAGAAAAATTGCGAATGTTGCTAAGTGAGCATGTTTCGACAGTCGAATTCGCCCTATTCGTGCATGCCTCTCAGCCAACTCTGATCAACGAGAATTTCCACAACACATTGGTCAACTTTTTTGAGAACTATCGCAAACGAACCGAAACTGTATGTGGCTGTGACACAGTCTCCTTTCTCCCAGAAGGAATTTCTCAAACTTCCCTTTATTTGGAGAATGCTGAAATTCAACAGACCCCTCTCACGAATCGAACTGTTTCGAACGCCTCATTCGACATGGATGGCAAAGAGAATTCGATTTTCCGAAATGCCGCTGGTACATTAATTCGTACAACAATTTCCCGCTCGAAACAAGGAACACCCATGAAGAAGCCAGCACATGAAAGAAACGATTTTACAAATGAATCAGCGCCAATCCAACCAAATATCCGGAAATTTTCGGAACATTTCGCATTGCTAAGAGATTCAGCACGAAACTCGAATGTTCCCAATAAACCACAACTTCCGCCTAGAAAAACAGCCATACACTCAAAAGAGCTTATTCAAAGGGTAATTTTAAATTTTTTTTTGTTAATTCACTATTTTTATAGGAAAATAATGAAGAATTATTCGAATGAGTTAATTATACAAAACCACGTCAACTCAAAATGTTTTGAAGTTTTTATTAAGTGCCGCAGGACTTTTGGATTTTATTGGTATTCAATTCGCCTTATTTCAATTTTATTTATGCCTTATTTATTTATACATTTTTTTATTTATACGTACGGGTATTATTGATCTAATAGTTTTTTGTAAATTTCAATTCAGCCTTCAATAAACGTTTACAGAGTGAGCCCAGGGACCTGTTGCAGTATACGGAAATTGGAAATTCTAAAAATTTCCACATTGATTTTAGGTACCAAGAATCTAGAAATTTTTGGAAATTCTACCGAAATATGAATTATTTGTCAAATAAATGCCATATTTCAGCAGAATTTCCAAATTCTTGGTACCTAAAATCAATTTGGAAATTCTTAGAATTTGCAACAGGTCCCAGGGGCCGTAGGCACAACTTTGCGACGGGGGACAAACCCGTAGGGGGCAAGCGCCACCGCATCTTTAAACTTGTTTCTTCTCTGTCGGAAACACAGTTGCACAGACCTCGGTCCAAAATTTTTGTTTTTATGACCCCCCCCCCCTCTCCAGTCGAATTTTACCGGGGGTACCAGAGTTGTGCAACTGTGGTCAGAAACTCCCAAAAACCCACTAGACACTCGGGCCACTTCTGGGAGGCTCCGACATGTGCCCTTCTCCCTAGCTACTACCCCACCTACAAAGATAATGCTATAGACATAACTGACAGACTTTTTTATTCAAATTTTTTACAGTTTATTCAGCATAAAAAATTGTGATAAAAACACCAAGCCGCGGCGCAGCCGTGCTTTGTTAAAATATTAATGCTACGACCAGAGGTTAACGGTGCCGGGCACATGTTCTGGGAACATGTACCCACACGTCACATATTCGAATGTGTGACGTATTTCGAACATACATGGGCAAGGGGTAGGTCGAAAACCCAAATGCGATACGTTTGTCGACCAAAAAAAAACGCCGCAGGTCGGTGCTTCGCGCCGACCTGCGATACAATTTTTCCCTCATCCATCACCCAACTGCGACATGTTTTCTACA
>JAQGCP010002227.1:0-10754 GCA_034699885.1 Acrobeloides thornei | reverse complement strand
TTATTTTGAATTTTTGATCGGAGAAAATAATTTTTCACGCAAACTTCAATTAGCAAAGTTGTTGAGCATAAAATTCTCTGTCGATTCATGCTATTTTTTCACGATTTTTCCGTAAAAAATTCAAAATAGTTTGATTATTACAACGAAAACATGTACATGAATTCATATTTTCAAATGCATTTATCTCGATGGGGAAAACGATTTAGATGATGCCATAAAAACAAAAAATATTTAATTTTTCATGATCTTTCCGACTATATCAAATTAATTTCTCACTCGAAATTGTGATTTGTTTAATGTAACTTTTTAAGGTAAACAACTGATAATTGGTGATGACAATGGTCGAATTTTATTATACGATGTGCATGAAAGCTTGTATAATGTTAGATCTGATGAATGGGATAAATTATCAAGGTATTACACATTTTAAATTTTAGTACCAGGAGACGAGCGATAACGCGCTCGGTGAGTTGAAGAAAACATTCTCTGAGGGTGACTCAGAGCGGCTCACATGCCAATTTTCACGTTAAATTTTTGAATTTACAAATGTTTAAACAATCGTTTCAATAAACAAATTCAATTGATTCACGAAATTTTGCATGAATTAATTAAATTTGTTTATCGACACGATTGATGGAACATTAAAAAATTCAAAATTTTAACGTGAAAATGGCCTATTCAACCATTCCTGCGGTCAAAATTCTTCGGATTTGTGTTTCCCATACGCGAAAGCCCCCGAGTACAAAAAATGAGCCGATTTTGAGAACTTTTTATAAAAATCGTTTTTTCCTCTTGGCGACGCGCCGGCCGACAAGCCGCCGCAGTCACCTTGTTAATGTAGTACGATAAAACAAAATCAATGATTATTTTAGTACGCTAAAGGAATCTCGTTTGGCTAATGCTGATAATGATGATCGTACCGAAACTGCTCCTGTTTAAGCTTTTTTAATCAACAAGAACAACACTATCATATTTTACAGAAAAATGCATAATTTTTCACTATAAAGCATGAAGAATAATATAAAGGAAAATTTATATTGATAATTTATTTAGTGCTAAAATTAACAGCCTTATGCAACGCAATTAAATGGGTTTAAAATGAAAAATTTGGATCAGGGTAAAATCCGCATGTAACTCCATTATATATTTTTTTTATGATATAAGACGCAGAATTAATGGTTTTAAAAATCCCCCAAAAATTCATATTTTACAGCTAGTACAGGGTGATCCCAAAGTTCGTAGGCACTTTTTAATCTTCTTATATAAAATGTGTAATGTCTGCGCGTGCGTACGGGCTAACTTTGCAATGGGCAAATGCCAGTTGGTGACATAAAATCTCTACCAAGGCTTGGCCTAAGTCTAAGCCTAAGCCTAGGCCTAACCTTGTAGAGATTTTTTGGTGGCATAAATCTATGTCACTAACTGGCAGAGATTTTATGTCACCAACTGGCATCTCCCCCTTTGCAACATGCGACTCAAATATCAAAACAAAAGATCTAGGACAATGAGAGAAGTCGATTGACACCAAAATCATGGATGAAACATTCAAAAATTTGTTCAATTCTCACTCATAGGGCAAAAAATCGGTTTCAAAAAAATATCTTTCCTGGCCCTGAATCATGAAAAGTTGTGATGTTTGAAGAGAAAACTGCCTGAATCAGGGACATGAAATTTTACATGCTTCGAAAATGCGCGCAATCGATTCTCCGCGTAAAATTACCCCTAGACGGATGATTTTCAGATAAAGATTCAACAAATTATATCGAATTAAAAGTGTTTACAAACTTTATAACCACCCTGTAGAAGCTCCGAGGCTTCAGTGGATCTACAAAAACATTTTATGGGACCTCATGAGCAACTAGATCTCTTGAAATTTCAATAGAGTCTACTAACTGTAACATAGAAATTTTTTGTATAGCGTGACTTTTTATAGACCTCACCTGAAAAGGGTTATAGCATCTTTCCTTTCGATCTGCGCGTTTTATTGCCCATCAAAAAACCCCCACATGCAGGATTTTACTCTAACCCGTAAATTTAATTCGATATTATTTATTTTCTATTTCGTTCAGTTTGATATGATTCTCTTTTATAATTTATTCGGCATCTTAATTATGGTCTATTGGATCCATTTCTTTTTAGCTGCGTAATATGAGCTTTTCGTTTATATATTTTTCCTCATACTTTAGGGGAAATGTTTAATTAAAAAACAAAAGAGGATAAAGTGGCTTAAACATTTCCTCCATTAAATCTTTTATGCAAGTGTCTTCCAGTACTGAAAAAGGCTGGTATCCTATCGCGAGTTATATTTTCTAGAATTGTGGTATATAATGATTGTTGTTCAATGACCTGCACCCACATTTCAAAATATCGCCAAAAAATCGAGTTTAAACCCGTTTCCGCCACCTGACGGCTCAATCGATTGCCTCCGTCATTAGATTTTTTAGAAAAAATTTATTGAAAAGAGTTTTAAATTCGAGTTTTTAGAGCAAAAATTCGAAATTTTTTAGTTTTTTCAGGACTAAGGCCATCTCGGTCATTTTAAAGAACTTTTGAAAAATTCTATTGTTTAAATAAAAGATACTGAGCTCCAAAATATATGAAAAACGCATATTTGTGTATTTTTGCTCTAAAAACTAGAATTTAAAATCTTTTTCAATAAATTTTTTTCTAAAAAAACTAATGACGGAGGCTTTCGATTGGGCCATCGGGTGATGGAGATAGGTTTAAACTCGATTTTTTGGCGAAATTTTGAAATGTGGAAACAGGTCATTGAACAATCTGTATTTGATTTTCCTTTGCTCATAGAAAAAATGGCTTCGGTATATCTGGCATAATTAATAGAGATTGGCAATCAAAATTTCCATAGCTTGAACAAAATGGATCATAACTTTTTTCATAAGTTTTGTTTCAAATAGAAAAATGCGTAGGATAAACAGGGTGTTTCAATACAACCACCTACCAAAAAAAGTTGAATATCTCCGCGAATTTGAATGATTTTTCAAATGCGGTCTTTTGCAAAACGATACCCATATTATAAACGCCATGATTGCTTGGTCAAAGTTTTTTATATATTTATTCGATTTTCTACGACAATTTTGCTTATTTGTACTATGATCGGCGAATTTTATATAAGTACATATATAAATAAATGTAAAAGAACATTAAGCAATTCAAATTTTCTAAATAAACATACAATAATTGTACTCAATATATGAGATAAGTTTTAAAAGTCGAGATCTGAAAATGGGAAAGAAAATGGCGTCTCAAGATCTCAGAAGCAATCTAACTATTCCAACTTAATCCATCTTCTTATATTCAATCAAAGCTTCAACGTTCAGCCAACGTCAAGTCACGATTCTATGTTACCTTCATTATCAACTTCTCGACAAAGTGGCATCACAGTGAATTGAAACCTGATTCTTGGTCACTATTCGATATGCAGATCAACGAGTTTCCTGATCAGCTGCTCAATAGTGGAGAAGATACGAAGTTCGAAAGGCCTATGCGCCCATCACCTATTCAAATGACCTGCTGGTGCCTCGTCCGTTCTACTGCTTGAACCACCGTCTCAAGAATCTTCGACACATGCCCATATATCTTTCTAAGAAACAACCAACTACTCCTTCAATGCCAAGACAAGGTTTTATGCTACCTTCCGTACCAACCTCTCGGCAAATGGCATTGCAATGAGCGGAAGCTTGATTCTTGATCGTTTCGCTATGCAGTTCAACGAGTTTCCAGATCACCATCTCAATGGTCCGTGTGATGATGGCGACACAAAGTTCGAAAGGACAGTGCTCACACCACCTTTCATATGACTTGCTGGCTCTTCGTCCGTTATGGCACAAATTGTTGAATAATTCCTCGGAATCTGGGTTTCATTTTTAAAGCGCTCAGAAGGAAAGGAAGTGAGTGTGTAAATCGCTCGGAGGGGAGATTTTCACTCTCACCTTTTATTCTTCCCTCCGAACACGTTAGCTCTAGGCATCCCGGTAAATTAGTGATACTAATTTTTATATGATTGAAATTTTTCGATGAATAATTTATATAATAGACTTTATTATAACAAAAAGATCAAATTTATCATTTATTTTTATAAAGAAAATAGGTTCTTATAGTAAAAAATAATTTGAACAAATGAGTTTCAAAAAATTAAGAAAATTAATTTTAGTTATGTTGTTCTTTGATTTCAGAAAAATGTTCAGGTATCTTTTTCAAACAATCCGTCACTAGTCCCTCCACTTGTCTTATGAATGCGAATCTGTCAGTTTGTATGTGCTTATCACCTGTTGAGAACAATTCCCAGAAAAATTCCTCCCCCAACATAAAGCATTGTACTTTAAATTATTATTACATATCCGCTAGAAAATGTTACATAAATAATTTGATAATTATACAACTTTATTTAAATACATTATTTTAAAAATGCCTTATAAAGATTATTTTAATAAATTTATTATTTGGAGTTAAGATAAATTATTATAAAGTTTACATTATTATTTAAAAAGGCACTAAAATATTAAAAAAGCTATTAAGCAATATAATTAGAGACTTTCATGAGTTTTCTAAGTTTTAGCAAACCATTTGAAACATACATAGAGCAGTGTTAGTAATGTGTTTTTGTGTACGTACACATAAAATTTTTGAATGTGTACGTACACATACACCACGGCGAAAAGAAAGTTCAAAAAAGTCCGACGGGAACAAAACTTCATGGCCAAATGGTTCGTTAAAAAAAAACAAAAATCGCTAAATTAAAACATTTTGCAAATGAGATTCATTTTTGCGACAAGCAACTCTGCAAATTGTTTTTTCGTGAAAGTCTCTAAGGCTCTAGGAACTTCCACAACGGAATTTCCACAACGGAACTTCACAACGGGGTTCAAAACGACATGCAGAACTTCCACAACGATTTTCACGGGAAAATCGAGCGTTGTGGAAGTTCTGCTTTTTTCGTTGCGGAAATTCCTAGAGCCGTTCCTAAATATAATACTTATATTTGTTATGTTTTCAAATCAAATACAAGGTGGAGCAGAATAACCCGCCATTTTTGTTCGTATTGCCAATTCGAAAGCTTAAAAATTTTTGAACGTTTTATAATTACTGTGCGAAATTCAGCCATATTGAAAAATTTTGCTTTTTATAAAAATGAAAAAAAGAGACCTCTCGCTTCGACCGATTCGTTTGTATCGGTTCGCCATGCTCTAACACTACTCAAAATAAAAATTCCTATTTTCCATTATATATTATGTTTTAATGGTTAACGCATAACAAATATAGTAAATATAAACCGGGTTTGTAATGTGGATTATCATAAAAACTACGCGTTCTCTAGAAAATAATATATAATAAAAGAAATTGAATAAATTACTATATAAAGGGTGTTTAAAAAGTTCTATCACAACATTTTATACCGAATTAACACAAAAACATGGTTTTACGGGGAATCGATTCCCGTAAGAATTGAACGATGAAAATTTTTCTGTGGTCCTGTACGGTGGACATTGTGTTTTGTAGAAAGTGGACATTGTTTTTGTTATATTAATTCGGTATAAAATGTTGTAGCAGAACTTTTTAAACACCTTGTAATTTCTTAAAAGAAATCTATGAAAGAATTTTCAAATAAGGCAATAAATTAAACACGTTTGCTTAACAAGTTTTAAAAATCGCATAAATGAAAGAGTAAATGCTATAAATGCTGCCAAAGAGACTACTACATCAGTAGACTAAACTAATCTTCAATAAATAAAATAAAATCTAAAGAAGGAAAGGCAAAAGGGAACTGTTTGAGTTAGTTTTCATATTTTTTCTTATATTTTAACTTGCTTGACATGCAGGCGAAAGTTGCAAAAAAAGGAACGAAGAACAAACAGTTATGGCTCAGTGCAAATTTCAAAATTTTGTATGCAATAGACCCTGGTTATATTGTGCCCCCCCCAGTAAAAAAATCAGAGAATTTTTTGAAAAATCGATTTTGTCCCTTGGTCCCCCAAAGAGTGAAAAAAATTTTGTTTCAGATTTCGAAGATTTTGGTGCCAAACGTCTTCTCTTATTGTCCCCTACAACTTTTGCAATGGCACTTCGGGTTAAATCTAAAGTTCCCGAGATCGTCTGTGCAAACATACAGACATTATAGCTTGTTTCATCGAAAGAGAAAGAAGTCCGGAGAGCATAACAATGGCTAGGACGCTGGACTTTCATGTTATAGTTACGGGTTCGATCCCGCCAGAGTCGAAAGTCTTATTTTAGAAAAAATAAGATTTTCGACCCTGGTGGAATCGAACCCGCACCTATAACATGAAAGTCCAGCGTCCTAGCCATTATGTTATGCTCCCCAGACTTTTTCTCTCTTTCGATAAAACAAGCTATACACGTTTAACACTCGGAGGGTTCCCAAAAACAGTAAAAATTTAGGAGGTTTTACACAAATAATGGGTCCTAGATCCCCCGTAAGGAGTTCTTTTTTCAAAATTTTTTCGATTTTCATAGTCAGCATAAAAAACTGTCTTGATTCTCTTAAACAATTTTGGCAGCCCTCTGAGTGTTAATGCAGTAGGATAACACGTACTATATTGTGCAGCATTGAGAAGATGAAAATTCAAGCATAATATAAATGCAATTAAGAGAATAATTTAATAATTTTTAATATTAAATTAAAGTATTGATCTTAGAAAGAATTAAAACTTATAAGTATTAAAGTTAAACCTAGAAGTACTAAGCAAAAATAGGCAACAGTCAAAAGCACAAGGTTCTTAAATGAAAGACATATGTGAAAATTTTCAAAGGAAGTACAATTTGAAGAGGAATACAATATCATTAAATATATAAAACAAAAATGTTTAGAATAAGTTATATTAAATTTTACAAGCGTCAGCATTAGAGAGGCCCATTACTTAAACGTTCAAAAACGGGGAGGCGGTTAGGGCTTGTGTTGGAAGATGGCCATGGGTAAGCAGGCATAGCACCAAGCGTAGCCGATTTGGGAAGATCATTCGGAGTTCGTTTGAGTCCATTTGGAGGGGTACGGCCAATACCAGAAGAATCCGAATCAGACGGAGAAGACAACAATGAAGATGATGAATTGTTTCCAATCGATAGGCCGTTAATTCCTTTGGTTAAAGCATTTGTCGACCAATCCGAAAAACTTTGTGAAGCACGACTGCTATTGAGTCCACCTAGAGCTGAATTGAGAACCTTACTACCAGAAGATTTTCCTACTGCCGTTCCAGTATAAGTATTGAGAAGAGCAGCTAAACCGGTGCTATTGCTGCTAATCTAAAAGGATAAATAAAGAATTGTACTACAGAACGTTCATTTTGGTATCCAACATCAATGTTTTTAGTAGTTCTCGCACCCCTCATTTTGTTTTTGCCTCATTTTTTGACTATCAACTTCAAAGTCAAATTTTTTTTGGGACCGAAACTTTAATGTTAGATTGCCTGTGTACAAAATATTACCGATCGACGAAATGAATTAGGCGACAATCGGCTCAAGCTTTCATCCAATTCAAATCCCGGTGAAAACGAACCGAGTGGCGATTCTGTTCCGGAATCAGCAGATGATGGTATTGGAGACCCTCCAGTTGAATCTCCATTCTTGCGATAGAATAATGTATGCTGTTTCGGAGTCGATGTAATGACCTCTTGTTGGTTTATCTGTGCTCCTTGTTGAATTGGAGTTGAAAAAGGTATAGGTGTTTTCGATGTTGCAGCAATGCTGCCAACTGGTGTATTTATCGCTGAAACAGGAGCCGACGCTGAAGCAGTTAAAGGAATATGGAGGTTTTTAGGTCGATGATGTGGCGGTGATATTTGTTGCGGCTGTTGTAGTTGTTGTTGTTGTGATGAAGGCAGGTTAGCAACAGCGGCAGCATTGGTAGCAATCATTTGAGCAAGCTGAACAGGATCTTCATTGTGAATAAAATGACATCGCGGCCCATAAGGGCAATAACCAGTTTTGTGGTAAGATTGACATGCTTCGGTTTTGTACTTCGGATGGCGTGGAATTTGACGTTTCTCATTTTCGCCATGTGCATATTGGCAACTAAATTATTTCTTTTAAACTACAAGTGCTGGGAGCCGAGTGCTCCGCGCTCGGGGGTTGTGACTCTGAGCAGATACTCCAAGGGGCATTTCTGAGTAACGCTCCCCATTAAAAATTTGAAAAAAACGAAAAAAAAGGAAAAAAATCGAAAAAATTGTAAAAAATTCAAAAAATCGTTTAATGTAGTAGGGTTATTAATAAATCCTACCGATCACCATAGTTGCATCTACCATGATCTATCCAAGATCGACATAACTCCGTCTTATATAGCTTTGGATTTTTTGGTGCAAGATTGGACTTGCTGTTAGATGACTTGCCTTCTATAAATTTAATAATTTCTTTAAAAAAAATTTTTTTATCACCAAGTTTTGTTTCATCAGAAGTTGTTGGTAATGGTACTATTCCAGTATTTTGGGCCGCATTTATGAAAGAAGAACTCAAAATCTTCTCGGTTGACGATCTAAAATTTTTCATTTACATACTCGATAATAATATATACCTTGTCAATGGAATTGCCCCTCTTACATAACTGTTTGTATATGTTGGTCCAAACATGGATGTATTATCGGCATTTGGTGTGGTATATATAGAATTCATCGAGGAAGAAAAACCATTGCTTAGACTCAAGCCATTGTAGGTAGGATTGTTCTCAAAAATTTGAGAAACGTCGTTATTCAGCAAATCAGAACCTGCCGTCGGAGTGGCAGAGCCATTATCACGGAAGAAAAAATTATGCTGACTTCCAGTTTGCCCAAAATTAGGAAACTTAGGGGATGATGGTTGGGAATGCTCGATCGCATTATTATCAGAATGCGCCGCCGATACCATCCAGTACAAGGGAGGGTTCGGCGACAATTAAATAAAAATAGATAAATAGGTAATAATGGTTAATTCTAAAATATCTTACTATATTAAAAAGTTTTGTTTTTTTTCTATAGTTACATTCAAGTACATGTTTTCGTTGTAATACACAGATTTTAAATTTTACCAACTTCACGCACGATTATCGCGAAATCGATAGCGATTCAGAATTTACCGTAAAAACAATAAATGCTTCATTTTTCATAAACTTTAAGAATAGCAACAAAAAAGGACGTCTTTTTTTCTGCTCGGACTGGTCCTTTAAGGTAAGGATACATGAGTCTGAAGTAAGGTACTTTTTGACATGTTATGGAAATACGATCTCATATACGTTAAAAAAGATCAAAAAAATTTTTTGAATGGGCTTAATTAGGCCGTAAACTAACGGAAAAAATCAAATTTCAAAAAAATTGTCGCTAAGACTAGCGTCAAAAATATTGTTTTTTGATAAATCAAATAATACTTTCGACTTTTAGAAAAAATCCAAAGGCCTAGGTGAGGTCCCCTTGTCAGTATGATTTATTCAATCGGACAAACTTGCCATGCAAACTTGCCGGAATGATATAACAGGCACTCCCGATTTAACGAACCAGAATAGGAACAGCAAACATGGGAACTTTACGTTACTGGAACTGGAACAGCCCTTTTGGTGACACGTTTGATTTAACATTAAGAATAACACAAAAAAGAAAAAACAACAGATAAATTAAAAACTGAAATGTCAACAGTGATCATTTTTGGAAAAACATTTATAACTTCAATCTTATGAGAGAAAAACACGATTCATTTGATCAAAAAGGAAATGATAAGAAAATCTTATAGACAACAATCACATGAGTCTGACTGAACAATAGGCCATTTAATGTTCAAATATTTAGTCTAACGTTTACAATCATGATCGATTGAAAAAATCAAACACTAATATTTAACTCAATAAAAAACACCCATGCGCAACTATGGTAAAGGGTGGTAAAATTTTATCAGGGGATGTCATGTGTGGTTTAGGATTTGAGGGGGCAGAGTTGGTGGCATAAAATCTCTGCCAAGGCTTAGGCTTAGGCCTAAGCTTAGTCCTAAGCCTAGGTTTAAGCCTAAGCCTAGGACTAAGCCTTAGTAGAGATTTTATGTCACCAACTGGCAATTTCCCCAATTGCCAGTTGATGAGATAAATCTATGTCACCAACTGGCAGAGATTTTATGTCACCAACTGGCATTTGCTCATTTGAGGAGGGATGTCGTATGTCATACACTGTTTGAAGTATGCTTTTTAACCCGGGGAGCATCCCGGGTTAAAAAGAGATATTGTATGGCTAGAAATGTGATAAATCCCCATTGATTTTTCGGGTTGGCATCATTTTCGCACGAATATTTGCGCATATGACATTTTCATATGGACAATTTGCCGATTCGATTCTTTCCTGCAGTCAAAAGTCAAAAATTCCTTCGGATTCGTGTTCCCCATACCCGAGAACCCTAAGTACAAAAAATCAGCCGATTTGGATAACTTTTAAAAAATCTATTTTTTCACTTTGGCCCCCCCCTAAAGGCAAAAAAATGAAAAATAATTTTTCCGATTTCGATGATTTTGGTGTCAATCGTCTTCTCTCATCGTCCCTACAACTTTTGTTTTAGCAGTCCGGGATTAAATTTAACGTCCTAAAATCGTCTGGACAAACATACACACATTACACGTTTATAGTAGTAGGATAACGCAAAAATTTTGTTGAAAGTGTTATGAAAAATCGACTTTTGGTTTCTGAACCTAGATCGCTTCACGTTCACGAATGTTTATCGACCTAGGTTCAGAAACAAAAAGATTTTCAGAAACGATTTTTTGTTTGTTTTCACTT
>JAQGCP010002226.1:0-10755 GCA_034699885.1 Acrobeloides thornei | reverse complement strand
TTGCATCGATTTTTTAAATTTTCATAGCATGAACATTGTGACAATTTTTTATAACTCTATGAGGCGAGTAAAATTACGCCAAAATTATCCAATTTGAAAATTGTTTTGGGTTACTGAAACAAAAACATGAATCAGGTTTTCGTTTCAATAACGTAAAACAATTTTCAAATTCGATAATTTTGGTGTAATTTTATTGGGTTGCTCAAAAAATTTTTAGCAAAAACTTTTTGCCGGAGCTGGGAGTCGAACCTGGCTCCATTGTGGTTTTAAAAGTGAGAAGTGAAAAGTGAAGTGTAAAAACTTTTGGAACAACCCAAAAACATGCACCCTCAATATGCATCACAGATCTTTTTGTTCTATGAAATACCATTCAGTTAATTGATAAGCTTTATTTAAAGTGGTTCAAAACACAATATACAGATTCTTTTCACGTGCCTTGATAATACAAAAAATTGTCAGACATGTTAAATTAAGAGAAATGTGTGCTTATCAGATTTTGGAATTTGTCGTAATCAAAATTTAGTTATTTAAACAGAATTGATTTGTTAAAAATAATATCAAATATGGTTAATCCTTTAGTAGTTGCAATATTCCTATTATTTTTGTCAGGTAAGTGATTTTTCAAACTCCTAATAGTTGGATTCTTATTTCTAGAAGTGACATTATGTCAGAAAGCATGTGTTCAAAAGTCGTACCAAGGTCCTAACAAGCTTATAAATTGTGTTTGTAATGCAACTTATTGTGATGAATTTCCTCCTCTTGGCACTTTAGGTGCTAATCAAGTGGCAATTTATACATCATCACAAAGTGGGAAGCGCTTTCTCAGGGCCACACTAAATTTTGATTCATCCAGAAGTATGATTTATTCCTGTCAGGTTTGAAAATATGCATAGCAGAATTACTTGTATAGTGTTACCCAGATGACAGTATCGTAATTTCGAATTTTTGCAATTTTCTATTTTTGACAATTCGCTTCGAAAACATCTGAAATATTTTTTTCTGGCTAGAATACCTAAAATACGGAGCAAGGTCGAGCCGTACTCGGAAAGAGACCGAGCTGTACTCAAAGCGAGCCGAGTTTGCTTGGAGCGAGACCAAGCTGAAATTGAAGCGAGATCGAGCTGTACTTGAAGTGAGGCCGTGCCTACTCGGAGTAAGGACAGGTTATACTCGACGCGGGGCCGAGTCGTACTTGGAGCGAGGCCGAACCATACTCGAGGCGAGGTCGAGCTGTACTCGAAGCGAGGCTGAGCCGCAGTCGAAGCGAGGACGGGTCATACTCGAAGGGGAGCTGTACTTGGAGCGAGGCTGAGTCATACATTTTTGAAAAAATAATACATTTAAAAAATATCTCTTTTTAGCCCCAGTTACAATAAAATTCACTCCCAATGACACTATACGAAAACAGCCTATCATTGGTTTTGGAGGAGCCTTCACCGATTCGGCTGGTATCAATTTAGCAAAATTAAGCTCTGGTGCTCAGCAAAATTTAATAAGTGCATATTATGGGTCGCAAGGTTGGCTTGACGAATTTTTTTGTAAAATTCAAAAATCCAGGTATTGGATACACCGTGGCAAGAACACCTATGGCAAGTTGTGATTTTTCTACCCATGAATATTCTTATGACGATTCTGATGGGGACTTTAATTTGACCAATTTTGCTTTAACCATAGAAGATTATAATTATAAGGTAAATATTTAAAATAATAATAATTTACAATAATTTTACACCGTGTTCATGTTTTCGTTATAATACATAGATGTCAAAAATCGCAAAATTATAACACAGTTATCTCGAAAACAATAACGATTCAGGGCTTGTATTTTAGGAAGCGGATAGATAAGGATAAAGATGAGGATTTTCTATGGAAAATCTTTATCCTTATCTTCATCCGCTTCCTAGAATACGGGCCCAGAGGTTTCTGTAAAAACAAAAAATATTCTATTTTTCATGAACTTTCCGAATATTTAGTTTTTTCACAGTGTTTTTTTAAATAGTAGATTGATCTTTCAAAGCTTTAAAATTTAGATACCATTCATAAAAATGGCACAAAATCTAATTGGCGACAAACTCAAGCTTTTTGCATCCCCTTGGTCAGCACCTGGTTGGATGAAAGAATCTGGAAAAATGAGGGGAGGCGGTCCAATGAAAGGGGCTATTGATGGTCCTTATTTTCAAACATGGGCCAATTATTTTGTTAGGTATAGGGCCTGAAAATGTGCTAGCACCCATGGGTGCTAGCGCCCAATTTTTTCTTTTTAGGTTAAAATAGGTCGCGCGATAGCTTGTGGGATTCCTTAGATCATCTAAGAAACTTTAATTCGCGCCACTTTTTACGAAAAAAATTCTGTGATGAAATAAAATCGAAATAAACTTTTGATTTTTTTCTTGAATTAAGATTTCAAAAGTTTATTTCGGTTTTATTTCGTCACAAAATTTTTTTCGTAAAAAGTGGTGCGGATTAAAATTGCTCAGCATGATCTAAGGAATCCAACGAGCTATCGCGCGACCTATTTTGATCTAAAAAGAAAAAAATTGAGTGCTTTTGGCTGCTAGCACCCAGCTTCCCTAAGTTACAGTTTTTAGATACTTTGAGGAATATGCCAAAAATAATATTACTTTTTGGGGAGTTACGATGGAAAATGAGCCGGGAGCGAGTAAGGGTTAAAATTATTGCGATCAGAAATTATTTTTTTAGATATAGATTGGGGGTGGCAGGCCATGTCATATAATTCTTCAATGGAAAGGTATGCAAATTTCTCATGAATTTAAAACAAATAATTTAAAATTAAAAAATCCAGAGAAGATCCATATTCGTGGAGTCTGAATTCATGATTTTTTAAGTTTTAATTTTCTGTTATTTGGGTAGGGATGGAGATATGGATTGAGCCATTAATCCAAATGAGAAGAAATTTTGGAGCTACTGCACTTTAAGGTAGCCACTTACAGGATCGTAAGTCGAAGTTAGAAAAATTTCAGAATTTTAAATTTTTTCATAAAAAGTGATGTTCTATAAAGTTGTTCGTCGTGATCTCAGGAATTCAACGAACTATCTTTCAGCCCAAGCGGATTTAAACTGACCGAGATATGGCCTTAAAATGAAAAATACGGGAAAAAGCACATTTAAGGCCATATCTCGGTCAATTTAAAGCCGGTTGGGCTGAGAGATAGCTCGTTGAATTCCTGAGATCACGGCGAACTACTTTATAGAAATCACTTTTTACGAAAAATCTAAAATCCTGGCATTTTTTTTCTTTGACTTGCGATCCTGTAAGTGACTACCTTAAAGTGCAGTAGCTCCGAAATTTTTAGAGACTTTGCAAAAGGCTATTGGGGCCAAACCTTGCGAGGTAACTCGCTCACTAAAAATTTGGAGCTCATGATTTTGGATCACGATCGATGGATGGTTGACGACTTTGCTAATACTGTAAAATTTATTCAATTTCATTATACTCCGATTCATACATAGACAAAGAGGGGATACAGAACCCTAAAATACGAATTGGTTCAAAGCTACCCCCAGCTTCAAAAAAGCTTTTTTTGTCAAGAAAAGAATTCGTATTTTTTAAGAATTAAAAAAATGTCGCGATGCCGTCATGACCCCGTCGTAGTTGCCATGACGTCGCGACGCCTATCACGACGGCGTCGCGGCTTCATGACGACATCGCGGCGTCATGACGTCATTGCGACGTTTGTCTGCGTATGCTCTGACTCTTTATACTCCAATAATTAGGTTTTTGGCGACAAAGTAGCTCACGATATTGTCGATGGGATTGCAATCCATTGGTATTCCGATGCAGTGAGTAGTACTGATTATTTGGTTCAAGCTCATAAGAATTTCCCAGAAAAATGGATGTTATATACTGAGGTTTTTAAGAAAAGTTTTATACTGGTAATAAAAGTTTTAGGCTTGTCATACTGGTGGTACAAAATTGGGTGACTGGGGACAAGCTGATGCATATGCGCATAGTATTATTGAGGTTTGTTTGATCAAAAACAGAAGCATAGACAAGTCAAGGCGGTCCAAAATCATAGGTCGGCAAGGGGGGAGCCTCCCCCCTGACCCACTACGCACGAGCCTAAATTTAAAGGAGGAACCACGCACTCATGGCCCAAAATTGAAGGTGACCACGAATAGACCCCGCCGAACATATGAGGTGGTACATAAAAATTAGGTGTCAGAAGACTAAAAAAAAGGTTGAAAAAATCAATGGAAAAAATTTTTGTGGAAGTTGTTAAGTATAGTCTAAAACACTCAAATAAACCGGAATTTTGAAAAAGTATTCCAGTGTTAAATCGTTGGACAGGATCTGTAGATTAAAAAATTTTTAGGTCCTCCAAAATTGGGTGAGTGGCTGGACGGATTGGAACATCTGTCTTGATCCTCAAGGTGGCCCCAACTGGGTAGGAAATTTTGTCGACTCTCCAATCATTGTCAGTAACACTTCTGATGAGTTTGAAAAACAGCCTATGTATTATGCTCTAGGCCATGTTGCGTAAGATCAACACTTAAGTTAAAAAGTATATATCCCTCTTTTAGCAAGTTTATCGTACCCGACTCGGTGGTAATCGGACTCAAAACTGAAGGTATTACAAACTCAACAAATATTGAAGCAATAGCAGTATTGACACCAACAAATCAAAAAGTTCTTGTGATAAATAATCGTGATAATACAACGAGTTATCCAGTTTCGATCATTAATAAGCAAGGAGCAGTTTTGAATTTGAATATAGAGGCTAGATCTTTTACTACAATTGTTTATGTTGAATAGTTTTATTTTTTAATATTTTAATAAATTTATAGTTTAACCCTCCGACGATTACGCAAAAAATTCATATTTCAGCCATTGTCATGATATCGCGAAGCCGTCATGACGTCGCGATGCCGTCATGACACTGCGGCCCAATTCCTAGCTTGAACCGTACAGTCAACCGATCGGTTGACGGTTGACCGTACGGTTCAAGCTAGAAATTGGGCCTGCGATTCCGTCATGATGCCGCAACACTGTCACGACGCCATCATGACATCGCGAACCGTCATGACGCCTTCGTGGCGTCTCGATGCCGTCATGACGCCGCGATGCCGTTATGAAGCCGCAACGCCGTTGTGATAGGCGTCGCGACGTCACGACGGCGTCATGACGGCATCGCAACGTGAGAAAAAAATATTGTGTGAGAAAAATTCAAAAAAGTGCTATGAATACCAAATAATCAAGCATCAAAATCAATTCGACTTAGGTGGGATTCGAACTCTGTACTATTGGGCTCGAAGTCGGGAGCACTACCACTGAGCCAAGCCCACGATAAAACGAGGATTTTTAATTTTGCTTATAATTTAACATGAATTTGTCTTTTGTACTCATAGCACTTTTCTGAAAAAAATTTTTTGTGGAAGTTGTCAAGCATGATCCAAAACACTCAAATAAACCGGAATTTTGAAAGAGTATTCCCGTGTTAATATCGTTGGATATGATTTTTAGATTAAAAATTTTTTAGGTCCTCTAAAATTGGGTGAGTGGCTGGACGGATTGGAACATCTGTCTTGATCCTCAAGGTGGCCCCAGCTGGGCAGTAAATTTTGTCGACTCTCCAATCATCGTCAGATTTTTGGATATCTACGTCGAAAAAATACATAAGACGATTTTTGGATATCTATGTCGATTTTTGGCTAATACATCGATTTTTTGGCTACCTAAAAATTAAAACCAAGTTCGCAATTCGCGTCTAAACAGAAAAAGACGACGAAAAATGTGTGTGATATTTTTTCGAAGATAGTTTATTTTTAAGTAGCTCGGTCTGACAACTCTCATTACATTAACACATGAGTTTTAAATGCATTTCTAAAAAGAGTAAAAACGATGAGAAAAGTTCCGCATGATCATGTTGTAATTAAAATTAAAATGTTTATTTATAAAATGTTTTTTTGTTCGGCACATTTTGTTTGGCTGCCTACTTTAGAATCAAAAGAGCTTGGTTTAAGTTCTGTATTCTTGAAGAAAAATAAGTTTTTCTCAAAACTATGCGTCAAACGAAGGGAAAACTCTTTTTCATCTTTTTTATAGTATCCACATGTTTTGAATATTTCTTCTCATATGTTGTAGAAAAAGTAATTTGTTTATGAGAAAAATTCATAATTCTAATTCATGTAGAAAATTTTACCGTAGTTAAAATCTGGACCTCTAACATGACCGTGCGAAAATGATTTGATTTTTCCGATTTCTTTAAATGAATTTATGCATTTAAAGAGTTTCTCCTTCGTTTGACGCATAGTTTTGAGAAAAACTTATTTCTCTTTAAGAATAAACAACTTAAACCAAGCTCAGTCTCTTGGTTCTAAAGTTATAATCACTTACATACTCAAATTCCACCTATAAAAATATTAAATAGTTAAAATTACCTTATTATCTTAATAAATTGACCATTTTATACATCATGGATTGGGTAAACGATGTACCTTGGACGGACATTGCAGCTTATAATTTCTGCACATATTTCCAAACGGAAAATGCTAACAGCGCAAATGACGCCAATTGGTATAACATCACGGCTACAACAGCGTTGTTGTATGGTCTACTAACATTGTTATTAAATGTTCGAGTTTATATCGTGTTATTAAAGAATCGAAAAGAGGAGTTTTCAAGTTCATTTTATATCGTTTGGATTGCGGCTAATATTGTGGTAATTGATTTTGAATCGGTTGAATTTGATATCGGTTTTGAGCAGGGAGTCGGGGTAGGTAGATGGTGATTGAGGTAGAAATGTGGAGAGTTAGGTAGCCTAAGCCGATGAATATCCTAATTCTAATCCTAAAAATTAACATGCCACATCATCACCTAAGATAAGCCTACGAAAAGCCTAAGTCTAAGCCTAAGCTAAGCATAATAATATCATTTATTATGGATATTTTTAGGACTCATGTTGGTGGGTAACAAATCAACTCAAAGACCACGTAAGCATGGCACCAATGTTACATTTCGTACTGGAATGGATTCCAAACCATGGTGTTTTTATGACATGTTGGTATTTTTTATTAGCCTACTTTATGTTTGCCGACATGCTTATTACGGTCTTATTAACTTTTAATCGTTTTGTCGCCGTAATTTTTAAACATGACAACAGTATAAGGGTAATTCTTATATACAATTTATTATATACGAGAGAGGCCCGTGTGACTCTAAGATGCCTCTTCGGTGGCCCCAAAGTGTCCAATGGGTGCTTAAAAAGTGCCTTCAGTGTAACACAGAGTCTTTACACTGATACCATGGTACCCCTATAGTGTCACAAAGGTACCTCCGAGGTACCCCAAACTGCCTCCAATAAATTTCTATTTTAAAGGGGTAACAATCGGAGCCCGTTCTCCGAAAAAAATTTTTCGTTGAAAATTATTGTAAAAAATACACTAATTGGGGTAATTTTATGCGAGAAATCGATTCCGCGCATTCCTGAAGCATGAAAACGTTTCCTTGACCCTAATTCAGGGAATGGGGTAGGTGTATTGAAGCGAAAATAAATCATTTTCGGATTTTTATAAGAAAACCGTCAATTCTTAGGTTAAAGGAAACATTTACACTAAAAGAAGCATTTACAATCTCTGAAACACGGTCAAAGAAGCGCTTTCACGGTTCGGGAGTGCGCACAATCGATTCCCCGCCTAGAAAAACCTAAGAATCGACGGTTTTCTCATAAAAATCCGAAAATGTTTGATTTTCGCTTCAATACACCCACTCCATTCCCTGAATCAGGGTCAAGGAAGCGTTTTCATGCTTCGGGAATGCGCGGAATCGATTTCTCGCATAAAATTACCCCTAGAAATGTCATTTTTTTGAAAAATGTCAAAAATTTTTTTTCGTCGGAGATCCTGTCGCGATAAATTATCCCCCTTTAATATTTTTGGACCTCTCCTTCTCACGGGAGTATCTCCGCGAAATCGGAACGACGGTTCGGAACGACTCAATTCGCTCAGGATATTGTTCTACACATGAAAACCCTGATAGGGGGTCATGAAAAATTTTTCGGAACTTGGGACTTGCGCCAATCGATTTCTCGTGCCCGAAAACCTCCGAGTACCAAAATCAGCCAATTTGGAGAAAAATTTTTTTCGAGAAGCGTACTTGGCGTGCACCCCTTTAAGGATTAGTCAAAACGATACGTATGAACAAATTTTGATTAGCAAACAATATCAAACACCATGTTTTCCTTGAAAATAGGTGGTAAATTGTAAAAAAATTTATTTTGGACCCCTAAATAAATTTCATCGAGAAAAATTATAGCTCTTTTTAGAAAAGCTCAAACACAGCTTCGAGCAAATTCTTCCCATCGCAACAAAAGATCATTAAGAAATGTAGAAAGTGTACCTGTACAAATTGCCCTTCCGCATCTCAGCAAGATAAAGAAAACGGATCAAGCTCTTCATCTAAATCCAAAAATCAGGAGGAAAGGAAAAGATTACTTAAGCGTATTTTAATTACTATTGGACAAGTGGCTACTCACGTTGCGTTGGCATCTGTATTCCTATAATATATACATAGTATGAATTTTTTGATTTGTACAACCGAAAGGTATCCCTACGAGGGATATACGGTATATTGGTGTATCCTTGTAGGATAACTTCCAGTGGTCAGAATAATCCTACTACTAAAAACGTGTAATGTTTGTCGGTTTGTGTGTCGTGGGATCTCGAGAGGGTTAGATTTAAACCCTAGACGCTAAAACTAAAGTTGTAGGGGATGATAAGAGAAGATGATTGACACCACTTTTATGAGGGTAGCCCCTTAAAAAATTCTCGTGACCATACCAATATTATAATTATAACATTAAAAAAATTCTGGTTAGCTGCCCCAAATGACAAAGTATTGGAACCGGAAAAATTCTAAATTCTTTACTAAAAATGCCCCCAGGTCAGTGTATTGAATCGAAAATAAAATTTATTAGTTTTTTATATTAAAATACTCGTTTCTGGGGTTTTTCGAACGGGGAATCGATTGCACGCATTCCCGAAGCTTGAAAATGCTTCCGTGATGCGCGCAATCGATTATTTTGATCTTACATGTATTATAGAACATTATCATTATTTTTTATGGTGTTGTGTTGGTACTAGGCCCCTCGTTACGACGCGAATTCACGGCCATTCGTTACGGCCTCTCGTTACAGAAACCGATTAATTTTAACTTTAAAAATTAAATTTTTTCATAAAAAATTGAAAAAAAGTTGTTTATGATTTCCCCTCCCCCATTTTTGAAATCCTAGCACGCCCTTGGCAGATCGTAACAAGCGGATTCTGTAACGAGAGTCTGTAACGAGTGGCCGTGATGAGTGTGCTTGGTAACGCACGGCGCACCAAAATTGAAAATTTTTTGAAACAGCGCAAAAACATGAAAAAACGTGTTTTCTAGTCTCTAATATCATGTTACAAAAGGAATTTTTGAGTTTCACAACTGTGCTTAAATTTTCGAATTTTCACTGAAGAAAAAGACGTAGAATTTTTTCGCAATTTTTCAATTTTTGAAACTTGTTTCTAAAACATTGTAATAAAAAAATTTGAGCCAACTGATACTTCGTATATCGAAGTATCTCATGCGAATTTAATTTTTCAAATTGTTTAAAAAGTTAATAAGCATAAAACAGAAGCAAGAGACGGTTTATGCTTAAAAAAACTTACATAAGATTCTAGGAAACGCACTTTAATTTGAAAAGAAATGTTTGTCTTGTGAAACTTAATGTCGAAAGGTGGAGTTTCAAATATTAATTAAGATATGCATTGTTCAAAATTCTTGTATGTTGTGTTTTATATTATCAAGGTTACACAAAATAAAACCAAATAATATTAAACGATGGATTCATTAGGTAATACCAGACTATTGTCTGCAAGCAACAAATTTTTGCACAAGGGCAGATTTAGGCGAGGGGACAATCCAGACAATTGCCCCCTGAAATCAGCCGAAGGTTGATTTTTTCTTAAAGGTCTCCCTTATGTTTATTCCGCCCTTGTTTTTGCACTCACACGATTTGCACGCATTCTCACAACTCAGTGGCGTAGATAAGGAGGATGGGGGGGGGGGGATTGCCCCCGCCCGCTCTAGAAAAAATTAAGGCGGTACGACTTTTCAGGCCGAGCATTTGCGACTCAAAAATGGGCCCAAAACGGAAAAAATTAGATAAAAAAATAAAAGTATAGATTATTTAAAACCCATTTTTGAGCCGCAAACAATATATTAATTGCTGTAAATGTCGGAGCCGCAAATGTTCAGCCGGAAAAGTCGTACCGCCAAAATTTAAAAATTTTCACCCTTGGGGCCATCCATAAATTACGTTGTCAAAAAATGCGATTTTTTAGGCCCCCTTCCCCACCATTTCCAACCATAACTTTTTGTTGTATCGATTTTTGGCAAAAATGTCTTTTTGTAGACTTATTTGCCTAAAATCTAATTGTTCCATAAATGAATTACAGTTGCTCCCCCACCCCAATTTTTTTAATGACCATTTTTCGAATCTCAACTACAATACCGCTGCCCCCGTTCTAGCTGGTACAATTTGATATACAAGGAATGTGCACACTTTTCTATACAAAAATCTGTCCTCTACGTTCCCCGAAAAATTTCTGGCTTTTGCAATTCCTCTCAAAATTGAACAAGGAGTCAGATTTGAGATATCATACACACACTTCTTGTTATATATATAAGTTTGTTTATTTCCTTTATAGACTCTTCTTATAATATTAGTTTGGCTTATAAAATCAATGATTATTGTTCAGTTA
>JAQGCP010002225.1:0-10760 GCA_034699885.1 Acrobeloides thornei | reverse complement strand
ATTTTTTGACCCCCGGAAAATTTTTTCAGAATTTTTCAATGCGCGCAATCGATTTTTCGCATAAAATTACCCCTAAAGGGTCACTTGTTAAAAAAATTCAAAAAAATTTTTTACCCGACCATACTTTACACCCCCTTTAAAACACCCCTACTGTGCAGACAGACGCACATTACACTTTTATAGTAATAGGATTTAAAACAATTTTTTATCAGGAGTTCATCAAGTATCACAAGGCATAAAACTTAATCGGGATGTTAAAGTATTAGAGGGTGATTGAAAAAAACGAATTTTTACATTTTATCAAAACTTTTCAAGTTTTTACAATTTTTTTAAAATAGTCCATGGTGGTCTTTCTATTAGAGAAATCTTTTTATTCTGAACGGTAAAATACTTCCTTAAATGTCCTGCCTCACTCTTTCTATTCATTTTCAGAAGGGATGAGCAGTCCATAACAGGGGTTACTCCCAAATTACTGGGCTTTTGCGCATGCCCAACGCCCCGGAGCCAGGGGCTCCACATGCTCAAGGCTTCGGAAACCGAACTTAGACGCTTCGGGCCCAACGTTGCTTAACTTGCAAGATCGGACAGTCCGGCGGCGTACCGAAAGAACTATGCTTCTTGAACATAAATTAATCCAAAAACATAAAAAATTGCAAAAAATCGTCTTTTTAAACTGATTCAGGGAAGCGTTTTCAAGTTTTGGCAAAACTCTCTATCGATTAGAAAAACACCAAAAGGATTATTTTGACAGAAGTTAACAACTTGAAATTTGTTGGAAGAAATTCTTTTAAAAATCGTAAAATTCTATTTTTTACGATCACCCTGTATGCTAAAAATTATAATAAGCTTACTTTTTTATTTAAGTGGTAAATAAGTTTATCAATATTTGTAAAAAAACTATCCGCCACGCTGAATGTAAAATCATCTCCCAATGTTAAAAGAAAATGTCGATGTCGTTGTGTTTTTAACTGAATTTTACTTTCTAATGTTGTGAATTCATTCCACTTACTCTTTTAAAAATATATTTTATAAAAAGTTTTCTTATTCCTTCAATATTAACCGCTCCTTGCTTTTCATATTCAATAATAGGTGAATCATGGCAAGCCTGATGATGGCTCCCTTCCCAACAGAAACCTGAGGGTACGGTATGAGCAAATAAAAAGCTGTGTTCGGACAACAATGTTGCATCTAAATTTAATTAAAGGAACAGTCCACTTGGAAAAACCCTACGAAAATTTATATATTCGGAAAGAAACGCAATTTTCTCGACAATTAAAACGATTCAGAGTTTGCCGTAAAAACAAGAATGCTCTAATTTCCATGATTTTCTCGAATAAATAGTTTTTTCGTAAAGGTTTTTCCGATTAGAATGGTCTTTTAATCCTAAAACATTAAAACAAACTTTTCGAGAAAACCGAGCTTTGGGTGTCACAAAAATTTTGTACCGATACTCATTTTGATAATGAATGTTATTGTCTTCTAGTAAGATTCGTTTTAAATCTCCTTTAATAATTTTGCAGAGCTTGATTTCTTTTACAATTTTATTACAGGTTACTTTTGATGAAAATCGATAGAAAAACAAGAAAATCGCACGAAAAAGTAATAACCCGTGAAAATTTTTGTGACATGTTTTGTGATATAAAGCTCTGTTTTCTTAAAAAAAGGTGTTTTAAACGCTATGTCTGTGCTATCTCATGTACCTTAAGTCCAATTCCGTTATGGCTTATACCAATCGATAGGGCTCGATGAGAGAAGAAAAATGACACCAAGATCAGGGCTGTACCCCTCTAGGGAAATTTTTAGCCCCTTTTCATGTTTTATATAAGACTTATGGTTGAAATTTAATTTTAAAATTTATCATCACAAATTGCCGAGTGGTTATTAGGGCATTTGGGTTGTAACCAAATATCTCAGGTTCGACTCTCGGCTGGATCAAAATATTTTTGCATTTTAAAAAATAGAACAATTTTTATATAAAAATAAAAAACATGTTAAAATTTTTTAATTAAAAATTGGGTTAAAAACTTAAAAAATTAATCGGAGGCCGCTCGGAATTGTCGCTAAGAGTTTCTACTCGGAGTCACCCTCCGCTCGGAATAACCCATCGCTCGGAGTCGTTACTCGGAACACTCACCGCTCGGAGTCACCCGTTACGCGGAGCCACCCACCACTCGGAATAACCCACCGCTCGGGGTCACTCGCCTTTCGGAGTCACTCTCGGAGAATTCGCGAGCACCGGAGGCGCTCACTCCCAGTTTATTATCTTAAATTTAAAATTATACCATCATCATCTGAAACGTGCCAATTAAAAAGTAAACTTTTATTCTGTAATCTAAATCTGTGCTCTTTATAATGCACACGGCAAAAATAGTGAAAATCATAACCCATCTAAAAACATTTATTGGTTTAATTTAGAGCAACACGGGATAGGGACCGGGAATCCCGACTTTTTTCATATCCCCATCCCGACTTTTGCCGGTCCCGATCCCGAGTCGGGAATCCCGACCCGGGATCGGGACCGGAATGGATACGATCTCTTTGGAACTGCCGCACGTCTCAACAACTGATTTCGAACTGCTTCGACATATTTGCCCAATTCTTAAAATTTTAACACTGAATAAAAAAGGCGCGAAAATATAAAAAATTTCCAATAAAATATATCCTATTTTCAGTTTTCGCGAGAGAAATCAACGGCATCATTCATCATCCCGATTTTGAAGCAAATGAAGGATTTTTTAAATGAGAAGACATGTTTCCTGAAAAGCTACAATCGTTCATAAGCAACTTGGCCGATGTAATAAGCGAACGCATGAAGAAGATCATCGAAAACAGAATCCTACGGATTGCCACAATTCTTGACCCTGCTTTGCATACGAAGAAGAGCTCTAGGCCAAATGCCGATGGGGACACATAGAAGAACAACTGATTGATTTTGACAAAGAAGATGAGCATTTTTTGTACTGATTTCAAGAAATAATTATGACTTTTTAGTGATAAAAGCTTGTGAAGGGAATATTAGTAATAATGAAGAAACATTTTCGGGTGCCGCAATTGCTGATCTCCCAATGAATTATGAACTTGTTGAAAGCGGAGATAGATGGGAATTGCATAGTGTGGGAATCCAGTAAGGTAACAAGGTATTGGTAGACCAAGATATCACTAGTGATAGGAATATGGAATAATTTTATTTGCGACGTTTCGTTGTATAACAACTTCTTCAGGCTTAGTATTGCTAGTGATATCTTGTCTACCAATACCTTTTTACCTTACTATGAACATGATTTAGATGACACAGAGAAGTCTGATGAAAGCATTAAATGTAATATTTTTTTATTTATAAACTTTACTCCGCTCCCTATTTTAGATGATATTTGAAAGAAAATTCCGGAAACCAAATCAATGCCTTCAACTATTTCTGGTGATTCTCATGCGGCTTTATCAACGTGTCTCCAGCTTCAATTGGCGTCATTCAAAGCTATCGATCATCTTATGCTGATATCTTTGTTTGGTGGAGATTAAATGCAGTTCAGTTTCCTGATCTGGTTTGGCTCGAACGTATCCTCCACTCGATCCCTGCTACTTCGATTTGTAGTGAAAGATTATTCTCCAAGTCTGGACTCATGCCAATACCCTCCGAAATCGGCAGGCTAATTTTTAATGGGGTAATTGACTTTTAATTTGTTTAAGCCTCTCAGCTGAAATGGTTGATAAAATACTTGTGATCAAGGCGAATTTAGACAGCGTGTACCTAGCACCTATAACTGAATCAGATCCGAATAAATGATTGAAAATGAAGACGAATGATTATTCGGCTTATAATTATTGATTATAATTTATGTATTGTAATTTTGATGATAATTGATCAAGTTCGTTGATAAATTTTGGATTTTAAAAGGTTTTAAACAAATTTGATTTGGAAAAATCCCAGTCCTGATCCCGACTGAAAATTCAATTCTGACTTTGACAGTCTCGGCAAATCCCGATTCCGACTTGTCCGAAAAATCCCGATCCCGTGCTACCCTAGTTTAATGTATAACATGAATGAGGGGAACCCAATATACCAAAATTTTTCATGGACTTTAGGCTACATTTTTTTGACAATCACTTGGCTGAAAACTAACGCGACTGGGTGAAAAATGCCGATCTTTGTCAAAAATCCGGGCAGAATTTCAGGTTATTCTCATAAATTGATGTATAACTTTTTATTAAAGCGAAAACATGCTATAGGTGTCTTTATAAAAGTTGTAGGGCAGATCACCACCTTTCTCATAAGTGGTCAACCGTTTCTCCAAACAATTCCTAAAAAAAGTTACGCCTATTTTACTAAACACACAGGTTTAACATATATAGCCAACTAGATAGGTCGCAAGATCATATGTAGAGGCAATAAATTTTTTATTTTGGGCCCATTGTGCCCATAACTATGCAAAGTTTCAAAAACCGACCGATTACAGGCACCCTGATATGTGTTAAACATTAAATGCATTATTGTGTTTGTTTGTGCTATTTCAGAACCTATTGTTGCCCCTTACAACTTATGTTTTAGCGTCGGCAGTTTTTTCACTCGTTTCCGAGTTCTGGACACACAGATATTACATGTTTATAGTAGTAGGATAATCACTAGATAACTTTTACCTGACGAAGTAAATTTGCATGTTCTTTACTGTGCCCAAATGAATCAATATTCCAGGCCACTTTAGGGCGACCACATTCTCCAAACGTTTCATTTAGCCACATTAAAGAAAGAGAATACATGTCAATTAGTTCAATATAATGTGTAGTAGCTTCATCTGGTTGTACATAACCTCCACTAACAATTTCAAGCCTGCCTAATTTAAAAGTTGCATAAAATTAAATTTGACATGATTTTTCATGTATCATTTTTACTTATTTTTGTAACATAAATATTTTTTGTACCTTATTTAACGCATCCCCTCCGGTTATGCAGATGTTTGTTTTTGGGGGTTTCTATGCCCGTTTTTAACGTTTTTGCTCATTATCTTTTGCCAGATAAAAGCTAGCAATTTAATTTTTGCTCAAGAATTGTTTTTCAAGCTGAGATCTTTCTGATGGTAGGTCGCTTGTAGTTGTCCCTCTAAAGAACATAGAGAAAAGATTAAAAAAACGAATAAGCGACTTTTGGCGATTTCTATCTATTTTTTGTGACAATTTTCTCAAAAACCTCACATTTAATTTTGTTACTTTTTGCGCTAATAGTAGTAGAAAAGAGTCCTAGCGAAAATGACGTGGCGCTTTTTTGAGGAAAAATAATTTTTTCGAAAAATCACTGCTTTTTATAGAAACTCTTATAAAAGTGACCATAGTTTTTTCTCTACATAGTCAAAAATCATCAGCGAGGGGTAATTTCGACATGATACTTCATGGGAAACAATTTTGTAGAACATCACTTTCCCGGAAAAAATCATCTACGTGATCAAAAATCGATTTTTTCGATAAAACCCTGCTTTTCTTAGAAATTTGCATAAAAATGACTATAACTTTTCATAACGCTGTTATAAAGAAAAAAAACTGCGTCGCAGTTTTATGAAACAAATAAAATAACTCATTGGACAAAACAATGTAAGGAAACATGATGTTTGTTTTTGCGCGTTCAAGTCATTCAAAAATCTATGAAACACTGAAATAAAGTTTTGTAACTCTATGAAACAACTGAAATAATTTTTTTTAGTTGAATATTTTTTATTTTAGATATGAGCTTCAAAAACAAAATAAACGCCGTTTAAATTATTTCAGTTGTTTCATAGGGTTACAAAACTTTATTCCAAGTGTTTCATAGATTTTTGAATGACTTGGACGCGCAAAAACAAAACAAACATCTTGTTTCCATATACTGTTTTGCCCAATGAGTTATTTTTAATTAATTTTAAATAAAAATTTTTATATACTCAATTCACCTGTTTGAATAAGGCGTTTAATTGTTTCATAACCATATTCACCATAATCGTCCATCCATCTTTTTAAATATCCTGATTCTGCATATGAAAAACGACGAGAATCATTTTTATTAAGCTCATATATAATTGTATTAAAAATTGCTTTTACTCCAGTATTGGTAAGGCTTTGTTTAAAGGGACCTAAAATATAAAAAATGGCTCTAGTTTTTTCTTGTAACTTCAAAAGTATTTTTTTGTAACTTCTCGATTGTAACTTCAAAAGTATTTTCTTGTAACTTTAAAAGTATTTTTTTGTAACTTCTAGATTGTAACTTCAAAAGTATTTTTTTGTAACTTTACTTTAAAAAAGTAGATTTATTTAAAGGGGTGACATTTATGGGCTAATCTAAGAAAAAAATTTTTTCTAACAAGATCATTATTAGAGGTAAAATCATGCATGAAATCGATTGTGCGCATCACCGAAGTATGAAAACGTCATCCTGACCCTGATTCAGGGAAGGGATCGGTGTTTTGAAGCGAAAATCAATTTATTTACATAATATAAATTGATTATAGTAATATAATTGTAATATAAGCCTAAGTCTAAGGCCTAAAGCCTAAGGCCTAAAAAACTGAAATTTTTTATAAAATGATCTTTTTTATAAAGTTACAAAAAAATACTTTTTAAGTTACAATAAAATACTTTTGAGGTTACAAAAAAGTACTTTTGAAGTTACAATCTAGAAGTTACAAAAAAATACTTTTGAAGTTACAAGAAAATACTTATGCCATAAAAAATAGCAATGAAATTTTAGAAATATTCTAGGAAAGTCCTTGATCAAAGTCAAAGTTAACAAATTTACCTTACCCTTATGATAATATTCATCAAAAGTACTAATCCATCCTAAATCATCATGAGTATGAGGAACTATATGCACATTTATTAAACTGTGATTGTATTTAGGACAATTCTAAATTCATTTTTTATAATGACCATTAAAAATTCGATTTTGTCAGTTTCACATCTAGCAACAGAGATTTTCATAGAGCTCACAATCAGTTTCAGGAGCCTAATATAATTTAAATTTCTTACATTCCATGTACATTTCTCTGCATATATAAATTTAATATAAAGAAAGAAAGAAATAAACAAACAATACATTTTCATATTTAAAAAGCTAAATAAGTTATAAAATATTAAATTTCTCAAATTTGAGGTACCCTACCGGGGGTCGTTTTGACACAAATGTAGTTAAACTGTAACTTGCCTAGAATTATCAAAATCTCCTGTTTTTGGCTCCTAGAGGGTTTTCGCCGTCGAAAAATGCGAATCCGAGCAATGTGAGCCAATCCAATCTCAAGATGATTGAGTTTTGGCGGGTCACTCCCTCATGAAGGGAAGGGTAGAAATCGCCTGCGTACTCCTATTTTCCAAATGGTCAAGAAAAATCAAAATGAAGAGTTTAGTCTCCAAAATGGAAAAATTTATGCATCAATAATTTCTCTAACGAATATTTTTTACATTAACCGAAAAGACTCAAGGGCCCGAGAAAAATGATTTTACTGTCATGAAGGGTCAAAATCAGGGCCGTAGCCAAGGAATTTAGCAAACTATCGCAAATTGTTAGAAAAAAAAGTTTAAAACCTATCGCAAATGTTTCAAAAATTATCGCAAAAAATTTTTTGTTTTTAACTCTTGACGAAACGTCCATGTGGGAGGGTTTAATAGAAAATCAACCACGTAATTTTGCGATATATCGCAACCCTTTTGCAAAATATCGCAAGGCAAAACCTATCGCAATGCGATAGGTTGCGATATGCTGGCTACGGCCCTGGTCAAAATTAGGCTAAAAAGTCCTTCAAAGGGGAAAATATGTAGAAGAACTATAAATAAGGTCATTCAAGTATACGTAATCCAAATTTCGCGTTTTTTACCCCCCGCCCTTCACTCTCCCCGTAATCCAAAAAACTGTATTTTTTCAATTTTTTAAGGTTTTTAGAATGATATTGGGTTATACAGGGTCGTAGGCACATTTGGCGATAGGGAGATGAATCTCTAAAAGTCGACAAATCACAAAAATCAGAAGGGGACTATTATGTAAATAAATTTTCTTCTCACCTTCATCGCGACAGGTGGCATAAGCCTCCTAGCCTCCCCTCTCGCTATACCCCTATTTTTAAAAAAGCATTGTTAGAGGAATAGTTAATGTACAGGTTGTTTTTTTGATTGCTCCCACATTTCAAAATAGCGCCAAAAATCGAGATTAAATCCGTTTCCATCGCCCGATGGCTCATTCGATAGCCCTAATAATGGGATTTTTTAACGATAAAAAATATTGCAAAAAAATTTTATTTTCGATTTTTTAACCCAAAAATAGTGAAAAATAGGTTTTGAAAATTGCCACACATTTTCAAAAATTCACCAAAAATCAAGTTTCAATCCAATTTAGTCGCCCAATAGTTAATTCGAAAGCCCTAATCATGGGATTTATTTAGAAAAAAAATTATTAAAAAAAATTTTTTTAAATTTTTTATCCCAAAAATAGAAAAATCACGTTTTTTTAAAAAATTAAAATTGCTCCCACATTTTAAAAATTCGCCAAAAATCGAATTTAGATCCAATTCTGATAATCAATAGCTCAATCAATAGCACATATGACGGGATTTATTATAAAAATAAAATTAATTTAAAAAAATATTTTTTTAAAATTTTGACCCTAAAAAGGGGTATAAATGGTGAAAATCACTGTTTTTTAATTACTCCACATTTTAAAAATTCGCCAAAAATCGAATTTAGATCTAATTCTGATAATCAATAGCTTAATCGATAGCACATATGACGGGATTTATCATAAAAATAAAATTATTGAAAAAAATATATTTTTGAATTTTGACCCCAAAAAAGAGGTAAAAATGGTGAAAATCACTGTTTTTTTAATTGCTTTCACATTTTAAAAATTCACCAAAAATCGAAATTTTTTTCGAATTTTTAACCCCTAAAACGGATTAAAATAGTTTCATTGGACTGCTATCGCCTTTATTACTCATTGTTTTTTATTCTCAGTATTTGTTTTTTTATTTCTCAGTATTGTCAAATTTAGAATTAGATCTAAATTCGATAGGGCTATTGAAGGAGCCATCGGGCGATGGAAACGGATTTAATCTCGATTTTTGGCGCCATTTTGAAATTTGGGAGCAATCAAAAAAACAACTTGTATAAACTTTTCCATTTTGGAGACTAAACTCTCTAATTTGACTTTTCTAAACCACTTGGAAGATGGAGTACGCAGGCAATTTTCTACCCTTTCCTTACTGAGGGAGTGACCCGCCAAACTTCAGTCATGTTCAGCTCAAATCGCTCGGAAACGTGTTTTTCGACAGCGAAAACCCCTAGGAGTCAAAAATAGGAAATTTTGATTAATCTAGGCAATTGATTGTTTTGACTATCATTGTGTGAAAACCCGTTAGGGCACCTCAAAAAATTTTCTTCTCTTAATTCCATCGGAAATAGAATTCCCATGCCGAAAAACTTCCAGTAGAAAGTAAAATGGTGAGTTGAAATAAAATTCTTTGAAAAAAATTTAATTTTCAGCGCACCTTCAAAATAGACAAAATCTGACATAAGTCCACGAAAATGGAGTTATAGGAGGTAAGCGACCAATCAATTAAAAGCTGAAAGCCTGATTATTATAAAAAAATATAGCTGATCCCTGACCAGTGATGCAGGAGCCTCCCCAACGCTCCCCCAATTAGGGGATGGTAACTAGCATGACAAACTACAAGTTAACTAGCAGCGATAAATTTAATTAAAAAATGTTGTAAAAAAGTGATATAATCCAAAAAATGAAAAAAAGCAATAAAAAATATTTTAGCAATAAAATTGATTTTACATACAAAAATATAGCTAGATTTTAAAAAATAGATAATGATTTTATAATAGATTAAATCACAAATTAAATAAAAAATATTTTATTTGTATACTTTGTATACTTAGTTTGAAAATAAAATTTATTTTTATTGAAGCTATGCCTCTTTCATTTATCTCTCATATTAAATTGATCTCGCTCTACATGTCCGAGCGGAGCGAGCCGCCTGGTTAGTTCATTTAATCTTCTTGTCATCTATTGGAAAAGAAAAATGTTCCGATTATTTTTCCTTTAGGAGTCATCTACTGTTGTTAGAATTTTTCTCCATTTTTCAAATTCATTTTATACCCTTGAGAATCTCGTTTTGAAGCAAATCTTTTTGAATACTGCCATGAAGCAGAGTTTATATAAATATCTCATTAGAACAAACAGTGTAAGGGGTCGTTCACATATCAGGTCGAGGGGGGGGGGTAGCTAAAATGATCACATTTGATCACGAGGGGAAGGGGGTCAAGTCATTGATCACGTGATCAGGAACATAGCGAGGGATAATTCCCCCCACGAAATAAAAAAATGAAAATTTTTCCTAATTGTCCCCGCATGATTTTTCAAAAAAATTTTTAATTTTTACATCAAAATGTCTATTTTTTAAAGAAAAAAGTTGATCATGATCACGGTGTGGGAGGGCGTAAGCCCGTGATCATTTTTGATCACCGAGGGGAACTAGGGGGGTCTAAAAATGTTAAAACTTTGATCACGTGATATGTGAATGACCCTTAAGGAAACCAGATGTTTGTTTTTCTTTTGCGTGTTCAATTAATGAATTTATTGAAACACTTGAAGCAAGGGCTCAAAGATCTATGAAACACTTGAAATAAATTTTTTGTAAATCTATGAAACAACTGGAATAAATTTTTTTAACCATTTAAGAGACGATGTCTCGAAATCTCGAACCAGTCTTGAACCCGGGGTGGCCATAGTAACGAAAATTCGAATCAAT